>OY747703.1:18193795-18306295 GCA_963556495.2 Valencia hispanica
TGGACGCAAGAAAAAGCATGTTTACTTTGTTTGGCCAAAGAAGAACCGATCGCCGTTCTGTTTCTGCGCCTATGGATATGTCTGACGCCGCCGCTCTCGATCCTCTGATCAACTCGTATTAGAACAAAGCTGGTTTCAGATTCATGCATCAACAGTCAAACGTGCCCCACTAATTGGCTACGGATGAATCTGCAATCATGATTACCTTCACTTAAAACAAGAGGCGGCAGAGAAGCGGCGCAAATTAACAGATGAACAGGAGGTGTGCGTTCGTGTGTACAAAACAGCTGCGCTGTGTGACCGAGTGATGGAGTCACTGTGGATGGAGAGAGTGTGTGTCTGTCTCTACACATTAGTGTCCTCATTATAAAGGCTGCATCCTCTGAAGCTGTGAATCCACCAACATCAATTGATTGAACTCCAACTGAGACATAAATGAGGCTCCCTCTATATGTGTTTATATAAGATCAAGGTATAATGTTCGGAGTTAAAAAAGGCCCAACCTTTTTTAATATAAACAACTTTTACTTATTATGGGTTGAGCCACTCATTAATCACCTCATGGAAAACAGGGCTCCGACTCAACTCCTTTAAGTAAGCCAAGGTACCAAGGTAAAATTATTCAGACCCCTGGCAGTTTTAGATATCAAATAATCCTAATTCAAATAGGACGTTTGTTTCGGATTGAAAATGATACAGGCATCTATCAAAAGATAATAAGAAAAGGTAAAATGGAGTACCGGGTTTGAGTGACATGTCAAAAATTATGTATACCCTTCTACATAATCAGTGGAGAAATCTTTATTGGCATTACAAGAATCAAAACGCTCTTAAATTGATGAAAAGCTTTTTTTTGCATGTTTCCACTAATGTTTCGATGCGGATTGATGAGCTCTTTGTAAGGTCTCCTTGCCATCACCGTAATTCTTTTTAAACGTTATCTTATCGAACACTGTAGCACTCGGAAATGTTGAATTGTTAAGTGCCAAGGAGAAGCCCAACAGATTTACTTTAATTAATGGAGCATTACAATTTTCACTCCGAGGCTCCACAATGATATATATAAAAAATATATAAACTATAAAATACAATTAGAAATCTTGGACATTGAGACAGAAAAAGAAATGGAAGAAAGGTGTGGCAAAAAGAGGGAGGAAAGAATAGAAGAGAGGAAGGTGGATAAAGAGAATACAAGAAAACACCCAAGAAATCTGCATCTACGCCCAGAGAAGGAGAAAAAGAAGAACCCACAGCTACAAACAACAAATACATACATAACAAAAACAACGTGACTGCATGCATCATGAATTTCCAGGTTATTCCATGAACGGATTCTTTCTTCCCTAATGGCACGGACAAGGTGACATTACCAGGATATATCGGGCTCGGATTTTCAATGGGTGGCTCAGGCATGAGACATTCATTTTCACTCAAGGATTGGCCACCGCAGAGTCCGCACCTTAACCCCCAATATCCACTGCATGCGCTCCGCTCCGGCACGCACTCTGCAGCCACAACGCTCCCATTGTAGTCCATGAGAGCATTTCCACTGCTGCCGCCGAGCGGCGCAGGCCGCCGTTTCACCATCCGGCAAAAATAGGATCGATTCTATTTTTGCTGGACACCGGATAGAGTCCGCAGTCAATCTACATAAATAACTATGCACCAACCGGATATAGACCAACCCCATTTCCGGGTGTTTTTCAAAATAAATCAATAAAGACAGACTAGACATTTTTTGTATGCATAGCTATATTAATATAAGCCCGTATATTTATACATGTGTTGTGCAAAATATCTTGACACAGAATAACAGAGAACTGTTTTTTTTCTGTTCATTTTCCACGGAATGAAGAATTTTGTTCTGACTTCCGCATTTATTACTGGCTTTTATCGCAAGATCTTGCAATTCCTGCGCATGCTTCTTTGACCACCTCCGGGCTGCAGAGCGGAGCGGATCTAGAGCGCATGCGGTGGAAATTGCGAACGTCTGCGGAGCGCGTGGTGGACCGGACCGGACCGGACCGGAGCGCATGCAGTGGAAATCGGAGGTAACCCTACGGAGAATCTATGGGGTGCGCTGGAGAAGGCGTGGCGCAGTGGTCGGGGCTCTCCCATCGTCCATAGAAAATAATGGCGAAACATTCACGCAACACTGGATGGTAATAAATCTTGCGGCGTTGCAGAAGCTTATCAGAACAACGCCGCAGTGAACGTGTGCCACAAATCAAAGCAAAAGGCGGTCCAACTAAATATTAAGAGCGTGTGAGCTTTTTTGTTATTTTGTTGTTATAAACTCACCGTTTCTGGTGGATGCTTGTAAAGCCTTTAAATATGCGCCTGGCAGTAATCATTAAGAAAGGCCAAACCGTGAAGTGGGACAAATGAAATACAAGGGTTGGGTGAAGAAGAAACAAAATGTAAGATGAAAAGACGGATGGACCTATGGACCTGTTTAAGGTAAGATACACTACAGACCTAATGTGGTACAGGAAGAGGAAAGGATGACATTATGCTGGGAATTATTTCCTTTTTTATATACAGACAAAATGAAATTGGTGTGTTTGGAGCATTTTTTTTTTTATTCAGCCCTTACACACTGGAATAGTTTAGTTTTCTAAACTTTTCTTAAGAGTGTTTCAGAATTCTGTTCAGGAAAAAGAAAAGAATTGCTTTTAGTAAGGAGAATAATTCATAGAGGCCAAAAAAACTTCATAAAATCTAATTGGAGCTGACAAAAACCAAGTCTACAATGTAACATCTTATTCTATATTTAGTGAAACACTCTTAGATCTACAGTGAAGTCAACTTGATATAAAAAATAAAAAAACTCCACACTGCTTAGCCCTAAACATCTTTTAAATTACAAGTACCCAAAAACATGAGATTATTGGACAAAATATTTATCCACCAACTAATTTTAAGTTTTCTAACTTTAAAGGGGCTATATGCAATTTTCTGAAATTTAAACTCGCGACTGACCCCATGTGGCCAAAAAACGGAACTGCTTTTCCGTTCTGCTCGCTCTCGCAGCGCGCGCTCGTACGCCGGTCGCTCTCAATCTTCGATCTTTTCCGGGCACTTGTCAGGGGTTTAACTTTTTTTTGTCATATGTGGAGTTACTATTGGTGTCAAAGTTGTCCTGGGTCTCTTCTGTGTATTCGCACAATCCATTGAACTGCTTTCGAGTGCTGACTAGCGGGGGTGGCAGAGTGATCTGAAACGTTTAACATGAACGCGCTTGACATCACATCCGCAGACAGCGCGGGAAAATCCAACCCGACAGAAAATATAAAAAATTGGATACAGGCTTATAAGTGCACCCACTGTGAGCTGAAAAAGGTGTCAGTATGCTCATCAGGAGATGTTTGAGTCATAAATGGTCAAATAAAAAGGCTATTGTTATGTTTATTTTTGGGGAAATGTTGCATATAGCCTCTTTAACTTCCTGTTTATTATTGTGATTGGGGAGACTATCAGAAAATGAGCTAAAGTCAAAATAATCCTAAAATCCTATGAGATAGCGTCATAGAAAGAGGATGAAGTGTAAGTCAGATGCTGTCATGGGTTTATTATTGAGTAATTATGGAATTTGTTTCACTTTAATAGTCCTACCAGGGTAGGCGTACCCAGATGTGTGCAAATGCTTAAACTCTATCCTTGTATTCAACCTAAGTTCCCTCAAATGAAGTTCCCTCTTTCTTGCTTTAATCAGAACTTCACTTATAACAGCGTGGCATAAATCCTTTTCTACAGTACCGAAAGTAAAAGGCTGCTGCCAAGAAAAACTTAGAGGGATTAGGTTTGACTTTGTCTCTTGTCAATAAAGATTACTGCGTTCCCCCCCTCACCTGTCCGACATCAGAGGAGGAAAAGCTGCAGAAGGAAGCTGAAAGCTTTCCCCAGGGGCCGGCGAGTCTGGGAGGTTAGTCATATGCATTTATCTCTTAAATTGAGGTGACGTCCTCTCAGTCAAAGTATTTGTCAGACTTAAATGATGCGGTGGTTTTAACAGACTTTCTTTCTGATTCGTCCTTTTGTGTGATTGGGCTCGTTTACGGTGGGAAAAGAATGAGAGGTTCGCTGAGAGCAAACCGTTTTTCCCTGCTCTTTGTGACAACAGAAACGGCAAATGTCGCCTTTTTAATACAACCGGCATCCGTCTGTCAGCTGAACTCCAACGTTCAAATCAAACAATGAGCTCTGTGTGCATTTCCTTTGGTTCAGGTATTCATTAGATTCCCCTGTTAGCATCGACACGAATGCTTTTACATACACTGGGATAGAGTGTGAAATTTCTAGTGGCTGAAATGAGGCACAATTTTTTCCCAAGTTTCATTTGTAAGCAGCAGCGGTTGTTACTGGAGAAAAGCACTTAAAGGGACATTCCACCCTTAAGGGAAATCTAGTCTGTTGCCATATTCCCCAGAGTTAGATAAGTGAGAAAAACCATTTTGTAACCAACCCAGTCATTCTCCTAGTCTGGCAGCAGTCCGTTTGCTTTAGCTTAGCATAAACAATGGTAGTGAAAGCAAGCAGCTAGCATTTCGTGTGCAAAACTCACAAAAATGACCTAATAATGATCCTAATTATTCCTGGTGACCTCGATAATCATATGGCAACAAGGTGGTTTACAACTGGCAGCAGCTGATTAACATCACAAAAGCTCAAATAAGACCTCAACTACAGCCACGGGACCCTGGTGAGTTGGGGGGAGGACGCCGTGGATCCGGAGCGTCCTCTGGGTCGGAATGTCGTGCAACTGCGGAGCGTCTTCAGTCAGAGGTTTCTTCAGATCTGCAGAGCGCTACAAGAGATCATCCCTACCCACAGCCATCAGCATCTACAACAAATCTTTGAAGGAACTTGCATAATGAGTTACAACAACATTTAATTTCCCTTTGGGATTAATAAAGTAATTTTGAATTTTGAATTTGAATTTGAATTGAATTTGAATATAGATTGCAAACTGAAAGTAAGAAGAAACACAAAGGAATTACAGGAGCTGATTTAGACTTGGGACTACATTGCGACAAAGCACCGCTGTAAACCGCAGCCGCAAGGTGCAAGGACATGACGCAGCTCCAGGACGCAGCGCCATGACGCAGCACCGGCCAGGTTAGGAGAATGACAGAGCTGGTTACTGTTAAGTTGCATCCATCCTATTGCACAAATCTAAGTTGTGAGGGAATTGGGAGGCGGGATCAGAAGAACTAAGGGGGAAATTACGTTGTGGTTGAGTGCGATGTGGATCTGGTAAATGGCGACCATTAATGTGTGAATACTGAAATCAGCTTGACCAAACCCGACAGGTGAGCAGCTGATCAAAACACCCCAAAAACTCCCATCTTTTTTTCTGATCAGTAAGCACACCATATCAAGGTGCTAACAACTCGCACTAAACACTCTTTGGTGTGGAAGCCGTTACTGAGGTGAGATCATTTAAACTCAACTAAGTTAAATTAAATCAGTAAGGGAAAGCACAAAGATGAAAGAACATACAGGTGCTGCTCACAAAATTAGAATATCATGATAAAGTTGATTTATTTCAGTAATACCATTCAAAAAGTGAAACTTGTATATTAGATTCCTTCATTACACACAGCCTGATATATTTCAAATGTTTATTTCCTTTATTTTGACAACTAACGAAAGTCCCAAATTCAATATTAAGGACCATTGTATTGATTGGCCAGTAAAATCATCTGACCGTAACCCCATAGAAAATCTATAGAGTATTGTGAAGAGAAAGATGCAATCCACCAGACCCAACAATTCAGAAGATCTGAAGGCCGCTATCAGAGCAACATGGTCTCTCATAACACCTGAGCAGTACCACAGACTGATCGACTCCATGCCACGCCGCATCGCTGCACTAATCCAGGCCAAAGGAGCCCCAACTATATATCGAGTGCTGTACATGCTCATACTTTTCGTGTTCATACTTTTCAGTTGGCCAACATTTCTTAAAATAATTTTTTTGCATTGGTCTTAATTGATATTCTAATTTTCTAATTTGGGACTTTTATTAGTTGTCAGTTATAATCATCAAAATTAAAGGAAATAAACATTTGAAATATATCAGTCTGTGTGTAATGAATGAATCTAATATACAAGTTTCACTTGTTGAATAGTATTACTTAAATCAACGTTTTCATGATATTCTAATTTTATGTCAAGCACCTGTATTTAGAAAGTATTTAAAGAAAGTAGCGTTTTTCTATAAAGGCATGTCGCCCAGTCATTCAGCCTGCTGTTTTAAACAGAGAGTGAGCCCTTCAGCATAAAACAGGAAATCTACTACAGCATAGATGCGGCGCTCTTTCACCCTTTAGCCATCATAGAACATGCTTGATTTGGAAAAATTTGCTGCCTTTAAGGAGCCTGAGATTTAAGTTAGAAGTCCAGATTGTTGCGTATAAAGGTAGACCACAGCTTTTAAGTAATCCTAAACGCTTCTGAAATACAAAGTCTGTAATTACTTCGTCTTGGCTTCACAGTGATTTTAAAACCCTGATTTACAGCAACCGTTCGCTCACGTTGGGACCCAGCTTCGCTTCAGTTTAGTTTAGCCACACCCATGTCCGATTGTACACATGCCAGTAATGTACCTGTTTGGGCTCCAGGGGATGGTGGGGACGAGGCTAATGTCAGGGAAGAGGATGGTGTTGTCTTTGATGCGATCCAGGGCGTAGTGCATCTCACACAGCGGCTGTCTGTTGAGCTGAAACTGGAGCTCCACCTGAAACGCAGACAGAAGAGCAATGGTTTAGTCAGTGTGGGACTAGAAGCCACAAATAAGTTAAAGTTCGAGACAATTCAACCTCTGATAATTCCAGGCAACACAACAAATATATGTTGTTTGACAGTTATGTGGGCACTGTTCTCACTAAGGAGAACCAGAAATGGAAAAAAAATAATAGGAATAATAAAGAGTAATACAAAAAAAACCTAGAGAGGAGAGGATATAAAGCTTGAAGTAGCTTTATTTAGTAAGAACGCACTATGGGCTTTTACTAAATATAAAAAAACTCAAGTGTTTCAGCAGCTAGTGAAAATTCTGTAACTTCCTACACTTCAATTTTAAAAAAAAATTGGGGACCTAATTGAAGTTTACATAAAAAGCTCATTATTCATTCGTGACAGAAATCCTTACAGGATTCAAGAGTTAAAGAACCTGCAAAATCCTAAGAATTAAAAATGGATGGATGAATGGATGGATGGATAAACAGACTGGTAAATGGATGAACATTGGAATGATGGATATAAAGAAAATAAAGTAAAGACATGAAAGTATTTTTCCTTTCTATATTTTCTCTCTCATTTTTATTCAGATCTGGAAAATACTTAAATTTCATTTGAGATTTTTCCCAACTGCGATGTACCCTAAAGCATTCGTACTCCACAGTGACAGACTGAAGGTGAATTGATGACGGCGGTGAATTGTTTCCCAAGTTGAAGTAATTGATGGGAAAAAGTTTTCAACACAAAAAAAAAAAGAAAATCTGAAAAATGATTGTGGCATACTAAAAAAACGCCAACAAGCTAAAACTCTGCCTAATAAACATCTATTCGGTGGTAGCTTGGAATAAATCGGACCCGTTCACTGTCCCTCTTTGAGCTCTTTATACAAATCAGGTAATGGCACCTAAACAGAAGGACTACTCCACTGCTGAAGCTGTACCTGTAGTTCTCTGTCAGGCTGCAGCAGCAGCTCATCACAGCAGTTCTTGCAGATCCTCAGGAAGATGTAATCCTTGGTCTTCTCCTCAATCGCGGCCTCGTAGACGCGCTCTTTGACACCAGAAGGAGCGTGACCGCTGAAGCCCTCCCGCCCCAGCGGCAGCAGAAGAACTGAATTCACCTTGGTCATTACTAGTCTCCCAGCCAGAGTGTCCTGACAAAAGAAAACAAACACGTTAGGATAGGTGGCAAGCATGCAAAAGAAGTTATTTTCAGGGTGAAAGGAGATGCGTTGCGTTTACCTCAGAAAGTGTTTCGGTGAGCTTGAAGCGGGCAAAAAGCTGCCCGTTCTGAGCGTACTTGGCTCCAACAGAAATGCCGGTTAGCATGAAGCTGGTTACTAGCTGAAGGTTCGCCTTGATGTTGAACCTGGTGGACACACGCGAGCATTAGTAATGCGAGGTCAAGTTTTCAGCTCATTCGGATGAAATGCGACTACAGAACAAACACTGAGGGAAGTAAACAGCCAAATCATTTTTGGCTGTTGATGAGATGCGAGAGAAAAAAACAACCTTATTTATAAACATATTCAGAGGAAAATTCAACTATTTTTGGGGAAAGAAACAGCAGCTCAGTCCAGGACTGTTAAAAAGATTTTCCTCACTGGTCTCTGTAGAATCTAAACTGATGAAATAGGAAGAAATATCCTTTATGAACTTTGATGGATGGATGGAAGTTTCACACTTCACATTTACCCAAAACTATATAAAAGAACCCACGAAGTTTTCTAGAAACTGTTTAGCATCAACTCTCTGCTTAGCGTCTTGCTCCTTGGGGCACACTGCCCTGCATGTTTTAGATGTGAATGGTAAAAAGGTAAGTGGACTGAAGTTATATAAAGCTTTTCCAGTCAAAGCACTTTACACTGGAGCCAGATCGATAGGCAACTTGGGGTCAAGTGCTTTGCCCAGGGGGAAGCTGGAATCGAACCTACAACCCTCTGATTACAAGCCAGCAACTCTACCCACTATGAGGTAAGTCAAAAACATTTTAAGAATGAATAAACACAGAGTTCAAATAAAACAGAATAAACCAATCACTGTTACACCAAACTGCTGTGAAAGAAGCTGTTGAGATATTAACACTTTGTGTTTAAATGCAGCAAATTTATGAGGGTCAAGTCTGACACCTTGTGGTGGTTTAGCATTTCATCACTGTGTGCCTGAGCCAGTCAAATGTGACACAAAACCCATTCATAAACGTTGTGCGGGAATGTTAAAAAGAATCAAGATTCAACAATATATCTTTACAATCCCAAGTGTCAAGATCCTTGCCAAAGCAGAGCATACAGTGACCTTGCAAATGTACTCAAACCTTTTGAACGTTTTCAGATGTGTTCACATTAAAACAGACAGACTCCAGATTTTGTGTAATTAGGATTTTAAGTGAAAGCCCATCCCATTTAAATGTTTTTGGTTTGTTTTTTATAAATACCTATAAGTATATTTTATTCTTCTATCATTTGAAAATGAAAATAATACAGTCCTATAGAGAAGCAGCCGAGAGGCCCATGGTAACTCTGGAGAAGCTGCAGAGGTTCACAGCTCGAGTGGGATCTCTGACACTCTTCTCCAAAAGCCTGGCCTCTATGGAGGATTGGCAAGAACAAAGCTACTGTTGAAAGAAATCCAGAGAAAAATTCCCTGTGCAGTTTTCTATGAGCAAACATGATATTTGTAGAGGAGAACCAACACCCTGAACACACCATGACTGTAGTGGGATGTTCACCTTCAACGGGCACAGGGACGCAGTCCTTGTCTTTAACGTGTTTACGTCCCATTGGCAGTACGTTACATACCTCCAGATCAAATCTGCCTTTTTTGCAACACCCTTTCCATGTATATATACATATTATACATCATTTGAAATTCTAATGTTGTGTGCCAATAAACAGTAAAAGCTTTTGTTAAACAGCTCAAAGAAAAACGTTGTGCAACTCATGGCTTGAAGCCACATAAATTTCACAAAACAGAGCCATCTTGAACCAAAACATTATTTTTACCTCCACAAGGATCCAATAATGTACTCAAATAAAATAGTCCACAAGTCTTATTTCCACAGTACATCATGTGCCACTGAAAACCTTGATCATTCCTTTCTTTATGTGCATTTCTCACAAAGTTGTCATCATATTAGCCTAAATAACAGTGTCCTCCTGCTTCTTCTTTGTGATGTTTATTGGCAGCTGGCAAACAAATTGATGCATTACTGCCACCTACTGCTATGGAGTGTGTACAAGAATGTCACTCAAGGTTCTACTCGCCTTTCTAAGACTAGTAATGGATTAGCATTGTCCCTGCTGTGCTAGCTTTGCTCTTGTTTTTAATCAAACCAACCTCTAATGCCCATCTAGGCAATCAATCAGTTTTACAAACCGTACTCACTTGCTAACTTCCTTATACTGAGCGATCTCTTCTATATAGAGCAGGTCGTGCAGCCGGGCCTGGTAGTTGTCTTTGGTTAGAGTCTTGTCCAGGACCGACTGGGTGAAGAGCTGGTCGGCTGACAGAGGTATCTGGTAGCGAGCGAGGAGGCTTTTCTCCAGGTCGGCCATGGTTTCGTTGGCCGTGAATTCCACGATGGTTTTACACGAAGAGTCCCAGCGCTTCGCGGTAATCAGCAGCTGCTGCCTGGCTGCCATTAGGTGCTCCAAGTCTGAAACGCACAGAAAAACCAGCAAGTGCCAATGGATTAACAGGTGAAACAAAGCAAATTAGACCTAATTCTATTTCTAGCTAACCCCGCTGTTTTGATCATACCTTCAATTGAGGCAGCATCCACCATGATCCTCTGCATCAGCACCGGCTCAGAGCCAAAGTCAAAAACGATGGTCTGCCTGAAGGTGCCGAAGATCTCGGTGCTGAAGCCGACTGCGACTTTGTAGACGCAATGGTCAAGGCCGTTGTCGGCTGCTACTGTCAAAACAGACGTTTATTTTGTAAGTGGATTTCGACTTGTGATCCGGTGCTCACAAACAAAGAAAGCCATCTGCTGAAAACAGTCAGCAAAGTGAACACAGGTTCTGCATTTAACAGCTGAAAACAGAAGTTTACATAAAATGAATGAAAAGACTAATTCTGAAGTTGAATCCAACCAAACTTCTCTTGTTCTGGGTCAGTTAGAATTCCTAAATACATTTCTGTTCGATAAATGCCACAATAATGAGAGAAAGAATTTGTCAGAGATGTATTTATTAATGTCTTCAAGATCAGACATTTCCTCAGTATTGGGTAACATTGCTTTTAAACTGTATGACTTGGGTCAAACATTTTGGGTTTCTCTCCACAAGCTTCTCACAATAGTTTGAGGAATTCTGGCCCGTTCCTCCTGACAGAACTGGTGAAACTGAATGAGGTTTGTAGGCCACCTCACTCACACACGCCTTTTCACATCTGCCAACAAATTCTCTATAGGACTGAGATCACGGCTGTGTGATGGCCACACCAAAACATTGACTTTGATGTCCTTAAGCCATTCTGTAACCACTTTGGCTGAATACGTAGGGTCATTGTCCATTTTGAAGACTCAATTGCACTCGAGCTTTAAGTTAACTTGACTTTTACTTTAACAGATGATGCTTCAATGGTCAAACAGTTCCACTACATGTAGAAGGGGAAAAAAAACAAATTATTGCCTTAATCCGACTAAATTCGGACTGAAGTCGAAAAGAACACACCCAGATAATGTGGTCTACTCCATCTGTTTCACGGCTGCCAGCATTTGTTTATCATCTGTGTGAGTCTCTAGGTCGACGTGAAAGGGAGCATGTCACCACCTGGCATTATGGAGTCGAACGCACTTCATTCAATAAATCGATTTACTACCTGACTGACTGTCAGTCGATTTACTACCTGATGTAAACTAGGACAAAGGCTCCTCTTCTGGTTAAGGCATTAGCTCGATAATTGCCATAGCTCGATTTAGATGTTGATGTACACGCACCGAGTGTCTTACCAGTGTCACCCAGCATCTTCACAAAGTCTTTGGCTTTTTGTTCTGGGGTCGATTTGCTTCAATCAGTCTCTCCAGGATTTTGCGGCACTTTTTATGATTATTGCGACCTAAAATGCCTGATGTTACGGCAGCTTTTGTGAAAAGTTGCAACAAAAGTTGCAATGCTTTTATTTGTGATTTTATTTTAGCCAAATCACTAGAAATTTTTCTTTAAAAAGTCCATTAAAATGTTACATTCTAAAATTCCAACATTTTATCATAATAAGTGAACTAAAAGAACACTTGACCATCCAGCAGAACACTCTTCATATTGTAGCTTATTGCTTGAACACAAAAAGAACAGAGCAGCAATTCCAGGTTCATAGAACTTTGGAATACAAAAGCAATAAAAGTGGTTCTTTTTGTCTTTGACAAATAACTCCGCTAATACAGAATAAAATCATTAAACTTGAGATGACGCAACAATAAATGCAATCCTGTACTGTAAAATCTGAATACGAAATATATATAAAATTCACGGATAAAAAAAAGTTAAGTGCACAAATTCTTACAGTAAACAATTATCTAAGATGAAGGGTGCTAATAAAAGAAAAGTTGGGTTTCTTTTAAGTAAACATTATTAAAAAAAAAAATCATGAACTAAAGATGTGCAAATTCAAAAGTTCAGATTGACAGTATTTTGGAGCTGCTTATTACCTTACTTCAGCTTACATTTCCACTCAAAATAAACTGAACAATAAACCCAAATTTAACTCTCAGCCTTCCATCCTCTCATAAACTCAATCATTTGTGTACATATCTTATAGATTTAAACGCCGCATTCTGAGCATGTGAATACAAAATGAAATGACACAAGATTAAATAATAAAAGTAGAAAAAAACAAAAATACTGTAAGCTGTGTTCTCATTTTGACCAAAGAGGTGAAAAGAAATCCCATCATAATCTATTTTTAACTGTCAATTTTTAGATAATGACATATTCATTAGTATTTCTTTTTATTCATTTGAATTAATATTTAACACGAATAAGTGGAACAGAGAATCCACATTGTGCCATCACATCAACCAGAGGAATACAAGTAACTTTTTCCCCGCAGTGACAAAAATCACTGACTGAAAGTCTCACAACTTGATGTTGCTCTGGAGGCCGAATCAGAGCTCTCATGCCCAGCTGGAGACTGACGAGCGCCACTTCAGCCAAAGTTTTGTAATGAAGAGATCAAAAGTTGGAAAGTCTCTGTGAACGAGTCGTTTTCTGACCAACAAGCTATCGCTTCAGCAGAAGGTAGCCTACATCCTGGAGTGACCCGCTTTGGCACCATAATTGGCACAACACTGGGCTCTTTGGAGTGCGCCTGTGGTCAGCCGCACTGGTCACAGACACTCTGTCAGCTCCCAGCGAGATGCACTGAGTACGGTGTCCAGGTCTGAGACAACGCTCAGAAATTTTTTTGTCAATTGATAACTAACCGTTTGTGTTGGACCACAATATTGCATGAGGTACAAAACAATTTACCTCCACTCTCATGTAGAGAATGAGAAAACTGTAGCCTATAGCACGGTCCTTGGCAGAGATTTCTGTTGGCAAATGCAACATGTTTCATTCGCGCTCCCTCTCACATAAGAAACAGGATATGTGACTGCATCAGACATAAGATGATGAGAAGGAGAATCGCAATTGGCCAAACAAAGCTGCGATAATTGGAAAAAATTGATAGCTGCGCAGAATTTGCGTGGACTGGCTGAATTTGCTTTAACAGTTGCGATCGAAACGTCGTGAAATCCAGGAGGGAGTGTTCAATGAGGGCTACTGACTTGACTGTCATTTGTGATGAAATGAGGGGAACATGGACCCATGTGTGATTGGGTTAGGGCTGATCGATCAATGGGGTTCTGATTGCAACAAACGAAAATGTACGATTTCCTTAAAGATGTCTAGAAACTAAGAGCCAAGGATCTCTTTGTTTACATCTGTTCATCAGATTGAAACTCTAGTAGCACAGTCAAACACAAGGCACAATCCTAATTATGACGAATGAATATACCAACCCGCTGGGTCCTCTCCTGGCGTCCACTCTTGGCATCCTTTGGGAACGGATTGGAGGCGGTCCGCGGCCGAGACGCCTGTGATGAAGAAGTGTGGTCGATGGGCATCGTAGAGCAAGGCAATGCGGAACAGCTTTCTGGCCGGCTAGTGAAGAAACAACAATCCATCATCGTAGGAGAAAAAAAAAAGTATAGAAGAAGAAGACAAACTGCACAAAAAAAACTTCCAAGTAAAAAACATTTCAAAATGATCCAGATAAATCACTTAATGCGTTGTCTTACCTTACACAATAAGGAAAAGATCCAGGAGTGGGCGGACTTTTTAGAGGTGACCGTAACAGAAAGGCCAGAGCTGGTCTCAACGGTCACTCCTTCTAAACTGTCGCTTAGCTAGAAGAAGAGGAAACAGAAAGGATTTTTTTAATATTGAGAAAGAAAGAAAAAAAATCAAAAGCGCAGCTCCGAATTTCATGGTAACTTAAAAATTTTTGCATTACAAACTGCCATACAGAACTCAAGAATTAAGAAAACCAGATATAAGTTTGTTTGTTTTTTAATCCAACGCAAATTGTACTATGCCTCTCCATTAAATAGCATCTGTTTCCAAACTCCATGTAAAGACCAATTTAGAGCATATGTTTATTTGATGTGCTTGAGGTCCCTGTGTAAAAATGCACTGACAAAGTGTCTGATGGTGACCAGGAGGTTGGAAATTAGGCTTTTTCCCAGTTACTGAAAGGGCCAAACTATTTTCAGCATCAGAAAGTCAAACTGAGAACAACACCCTTCGCTGTAGATGCTGTTACTGTGAAAAAAAGATTGAAATATTAGGAACTTTCAGAATCGATGAGCTGTTTAAAATGAAGTCCGAAAAAAGCAGAGTCAGGATACATTCAAAAGAGAAACGTTTTCCTAGGACAGACCAAGAAACGCGGTTAGTTAAATCAGCAACATAGTAAGCGAGGCTGAAATATTAATATTGCAGTAATAACCACGCTAAATGGGAATTTAAGATGACGAAGCCAGTTTGGAATGTCATGGAACAGATATGGAACAATGTCAACTCTGCTCCTAATATAGATACACTGCTCAAAAACATAAAGGAAACACTAAAATAGCACATCCTAGATCTGAATGAATGTAATATTCTTATTAAATACTTTGTTCTTTACATAGTTAAATGTGCTGACAACAATCTACATAAGAATTATCAATGGAAATCAAATTTATCAACCCATGGATTTCTGGTTTTGGCATCACACTCAAAATTAAAGTGGAAAAACACACTACAGGCTTATCTAACTTTGATGTAATGTCCTTAAAACAAGTAAAAATGAGGCTCAGTAGTGTGTGTGGCCTCCACGTGCCTGTATGACCTCCCTACAACGCCTGGCCATGCTCCTGATGAGGTGGTGGATGGTCTCCTGAGAGATCTCCTCCCAGACCTGGACTGAAGCATCCACCAACTCCTGGACTGTCTGTGGTGCAACATGGCGTTGGACATTGAACTTACCTTTACATTTATTAAGTGTCAGTCCTCAGCAGAGGTGGGTAGTAACTAATTTAATTTATTTGAAACCCTATCAAGTTTCTGTTCAGTTTATAATTTTATGTATGTTTCCCCACATGTATCATTTAATACAGCAAAAAACTGTCCTAAAGTTGGTAGCAGAAATCTCAGTTCTTTATTTTCACGAGACTTTAATCATGACCTCCCTACAACACCTGGCCATGCTCCTGATGAGGTGGCCGATGGTCTCCTGAGGGATCTCCTCCCAGACCTGGACTAAAGCATCCGCCAACTCCTGGACAGTCTGTGGTGCAAAATAGCATTGGTAGATGGAGTGAGACATGATGTCCCAGATGTGTTCAATTATATTCTGGTCTGGGGAACGGGTGGACCAGTCCATAGCATCAATGCCTTCCTCTTGCAGGAAGTGCTGACACACTCCAGGCACATGAGGTCTAGCATTGTCTAGCATTAGGAGGAACCCAGGGCCAACCGCACCAGCATATGGTCTCACAAGGGGTCTGAGGATCTCATCTCGGTACCTAATGGCATTCAGGCTACCTCTGGTGAGCACATAGTGTTCTCTGGCAAATGCCAAACGTCCTGCACGGTGTTGGGCTGTAAGCACAACCCCCACCTGTGGGTGTCGTGCCCTCATACCTCCTTCATGGAGTCTGTTTCTGACCGTTCGAGCCGACACATGCACATTTGGGGCCTGCTGGAGGTCATTTTGAAGGGCTCTGGCAGTGCTCCTCCGCTAGCATTCAAAAGTGATCAAAACATCAGCTTGAAGGCATAGGAACTGAGAAGTGGTCTGTGGTCACCACCTGCAGAACCACTCCTTTATTGGGGGTGTCTTGCTAATTGCCTATAATTTCCACCTGTTGTCGATTCCATTTGCACAACAGCATGTGAAACTGATTGTCAATCAGTGTTGCTTCCTAAGTGGACAGTTTATTTCACAGAAGTGTGATTGACTTGGAGTTACATTGTGTTGTTTAAGTGTTTCCTTTAGTTTTTTTGAGCAGTGTACATAACCAATCAAGAGTAGGGTGGCTTTAAAAAGAAATGTCTTACAAGTTCATAAAGAGAAATCAAAATCAGTTAAAATCCTGATTGGCAGGTCAGAGGTTTGCAGAAAACTGGAACTGGAAAAATCGGAACTTGGCTGCAAAAATCGGATCAGTGCACATCTACTCGAGATGTTTTCATTACACAGCTAGTAATATCTGTCATAACGTAATTTACTCGTCTAATAAAAACTGGGGAGCCGTAATTTCCACCTGACAAACTTTTTCATGTGGAACTGCTGATGACAATAAACCATCAAGCCTTTATTGCGCAAAAGCAAATTCTGACCCAATAACTACAGATATATGTTGGCTCCTAATTAACATTTCTAATGAAGACAGAAATCAAATAAATGAAAGAAACAAATTATACAGCATTCCAGAGATTAGGCTGAACAAATTGGTTTGATGGATATTTGCTTGCTAGGTCAACACTTTTCATTTAGGCAGGTGTTTCTAGTTATTCCTTAGTCTTGCAGACTCGACTTCAGATTCCAGGGTTTCTTTAAAGAAATTAAGTTTGACTCATGGTGAATGACAAGTTTTCTGTTGCTTTACTTGCATCTAACAAAGCAGAAGAACCTTCCTTTTAGAAACATTTGAGGCGTCCAGCCACATTCCTTTTGTCCTCGCACGCCGGTGCCACAGAGCCACTCACCACTTTCTCCGGGGAAAGGGAGTTCATCCACTTCTCTATCAGGGTTTCCACGTAGTTCTCAGTGAAGTGTTTGCTTTCCTGCTGCTGTTTGAGGCGAATGAGTCGCGAGGCGTAGCGTTTCTGCCACTCCATCAGCTCCTCTTGAGAGTGGGCGGACGTACACTGGGCCCCGTAGCGACACAGGCCTTGCTCCAAGTACCTGTGGGGAAATCCAACGGCTCATTCAGAGAAAGAAATGCTACTACAGAAATAATTGTTTCAAGTCGCTCATACACAAAGTTAGCACATTCGACTGCTCTTTGTCGAACTTCGACATGTATCAGATGAAATGGACAAATGCAGCCGCTCACATTTTCCGGTGTTTGATATGTAAAGAAAAATAAGAAGCGCTTTTTCTCAAGTGGAAATGTTCATTTGAATGAGGAACTAACCAAGATTGTGAAGGCAAGTGATGATTACATGGTCAAGGAAATTGTCGCAGACGAACCTCCTCATTACAGACATTTAAAAGTTCAAAAAGGAGCAGATCCAACTATGCTGTGGACCGAGCAGTTGGCTTACATTTCTGAGGCGCTGCCACTAGGTCTATGTAATCAGTAACGGTGACTACAATTATATGTTGACACGGATATTTTCAGTCAACACATAGTGCTTAGGGGTTCATCTTCTGTGATTTGTTAAATGTTTCTTTCGACAAAATGAACAATTTTACTTTATGCCCATCTGTGTGTCAGCAGAGTTCAGCTCCACTAATTGTTCAGCTTCTTCCCAACTGCAATATCAAGATAAATATGTCGGACATAGAGTCTGTTTTAGAGACTAACCAACCAGGTCATTAAAGATTTCAACATTTTCAAAGACTGAGGAGGGGTCTTAAGTGTCAGTGTGTGTGTGGGGGGGGGGGCGGGGGGGGGGCTAATGGTAAGCCAACAGACTAAAACACACAAGTTTGTGTTTGAGCGACTGAACGCCCTGTGAAAAGTTAGACAGGTTGCGTGTTTGCCAAATTCTCCACTGAATAAAGATTTGATGTTTCAACTAGAATCTGTACAGACAGCCTGCTGATGAATACAGTGTCTGCATGCGTTGTAATGTACAAGATGTAAGCCTTTGTTGTGCTTTTTTTGTTTTGTTTTATTTTTTATAAACAAGTCATAAAAATAAAGTGAAAATTATAAAGCATTAACTGTTCCTTTTCTTTTTCGATTATTTTTTCGGGGGTTTGTTTCGTTTTAATAAAAAGAAATTAAAACTTGAATAAAATGTTAAAAATAAAGTAAGAAATTGAAGTTTTTCTCTTAATTTTTTGGGGCGTGTTTTAAAAAAAAAAAAAAAATAAAATGTAAAAATAAAATAAAAAAGCATTTTCCTTTCCCTTTTTCTTATTTTTTTTTTGGCAAGTTATCTTTTTTATACTTATTTTTCTTATTTTCTTTTTGGGGGGGGGGGGGGAGTCATTTACAAGAAAAAGCTCCAAGTAAATTTTTAAGAAAAGGCTTTTTAAAAGCATTCACTGCCTGTTTTAGGCACATTAGTGTCACGGAATAACATTTAAACAGAGCAAAAATGCAAATACAACAGTGGAAATACCACAATCCTTACTATTTCAATATAATAGGATTTATTTTAAAGGGCTTGATAAAGACAAGTTGCTCTCATGACTGAAATGAGGCCTAATTTTGTTTCCAGTTCAGCATCATCACATTTCACATTCCTCACAATCAATATTGAGTCTTTTTCTTTGTTTTAACATGAATACATTATTTTTCGTTTTTGTTTTAAATTGAATGCGGGATACATTAAATGACGAATATACCTAATTTAAAAAAATGAACCCCAAAAAAATTGCTTTTGATTTTTGGAGGAAATTTAGTGGCCACCATAGTAACCCTGTCTACTTCCTCACAATGTCAACCATCCATTGCTCACAATTAAAAACATAGGATTAGATTTTTTAATAAAGAAGGAAACTGTTCATTACCTTTTACAGAGGGTGTACTCCTCACTGCTGGTGACCCCTCTGGGAGGAGGCCGGAACTGCCAGCCATCTTGGACTTCTGTCAACAGAAAAGCTACATAAACACTACACCTCTAAGAGCATAATGACTAGACAATAACCATTTAGGAAATGACTCAAAAATCACGACTGACTGAATGTGGGAACAAGAAGGGACACCAAATGGCAAGAAAATGTACAAAAACTGTTTAAATAAACTCAACATAGATTTGCTTACCTTCGTCCTGGTCATCTGTGTATTCGGGGGCCATCTCTCTTTTTATTGCCTGGGTGAAACAGGGCAAAACAAGGTAGGAGACAAGAATAAAAATCACAAAAACTAGTGTTTTGGTATGGCAGTAAAACATTGTAATTGTTTTCAGGTGCATCCAATTATTATTTTTAATTCTGTTATGCTGCACATCCATTACAAAAACAACAACAAAGGCAGTTACCTCGATTTCAGAAAAGAGCATTTTTAATCTGGTCAGGTCTTTTGTAACAATACCATTCTGGTGGGGGAAGAAAAATGATATACATTAAAACATAACTGCAAAAAGTATTAATGCTGATCTTAGTCTTTCTTGTAACTTCAATAGCAAAAAAAATACATGGCAAATGCTGGGATATTACAGGGTTCCTAAACATTTCATATTTCACGATGTCACTATATTCCAGACTAAAATGTCCAGATTCAAACATTTTTTGAGCATTTTTAACATACAAATAATAAAGTAAACTAAAATTTAAAATGTGAAATAAAATCATAAGAAACAGACTGAGTAAATAATTTAGAGATTTTGTTAATGTATTAAATGCATCAAAACTAATTTTGTTTTACTAACATTTCAACCAGTGTGTACTTTGATGCCATTTTTTTACTTTTAATACAATCTAGGGACATAGGGTATTCGCTTTGTTGCTTCAATGTGGACAATTTCTTATCCTACCATTTTTTTGTTGGATACAAAACTAGTCTCTTCCCAAAAAAAAAAAAGCAAGACATCTTTACCATCTTTCTGTCATAGCCCTTAAAAAATTAAATACACATGAATAAGAAAAAATCTGATTCAAGAGGTGAGATTTCAAATACAAAACAGGAAATTGGTATCAGTCAGGAAAAGACTAATCGGTAAACAACTTCTAGCTCTTTCTGATCTAAAAGCAAAAGGTTTAGATTTTCATGTGGTGGATTTTTTTCATAATATATTTTTAAAAAATCACATTAAAGTAACCAAGTACAAAATAGATCTTTATTTTAAAAATGGCAACAAATTATTTTATCTTTGTTATTTTCTCTAAAGTTGGTACATTTATGTCTGTACGCCGTGGGCGCTTGAAAGCCAAAGTCTAATTCCTTGTTTGTGGACACAATCTTGGCCAATTAAGCTGATTCCGATATAAGCAAACTTTTTAGGGTGATTAATGCAACAAACCTCAGTTGGATGAACACATTTCTGAAAAATCTGGTTCTGATTAGACTTTGGAATAGTGAAACAAATATTTTTGTATATATAAATAGCTTGCCTTTTGTCTTTCAAGCCTCCACTGAAACAGCCAGTGAAGTGCTGCCTGGCTCTACACATTTCTCTGCATCAGGTTTGATCAAATATGATTTTAAGGAAAATATCACATTGGAATTAACTAAAATTCTATGAATCCAAGGCTAGCTGCTGGCCCAAACCCTTATGAGTTTCTTTTTTGGAAGGAGGACATATTGAAGTTGAATATACATTCATCTTACCACTGGCTCTCCATACAAGGCTTTAGATAAGATGCTGACCACCTCTTGCAGGCTGCCATCCAAAAGCATGGAGCGCAAACTAGCCTGTAGAGAACCGTCTCCCTGAGCAACCTCATCTGCCAGAACTGCAACAGAGTTCAAGCACAGATTAAACAAGTAAAAGGACAATGTTAACCAGTCTCTGTTCTCAAGAGAGAGAGCAAAGGACCAGTGGCTATAGTGGTGCACACTGTAACTCATGCAGCATCACAGGCCACAGCAAAGTCCTACTGTTGAACATCTTTGTTTTATGTTAAATGTAACATAACCTGGTAATTCCCTACTTTACAGGTCCTTCTCCAAAAATTTGCATATTGTGATAAAGTTCATTCTTTTCCATAATGTAATGATAAAAATTAAACTTTCATATATTTTAGATTCATTGCACACCAACTGAAATATTTCAGGTCTTTTATTGTTTTAAAACTGATGATTTTGGCATACAGCTCATGAAAACCCAAAATTCCTATCTCAAACAATTAGCATATCATGATAAGGTGCTCTAAACGAGCTATTAACCTAATCATCTGAATCAACTAATTAACTCTAAACACCTGCAAAAGATTCCTGAGGCTTTTAAAAACTCCCAGCCTGGTTCATTACTCAAAACCGCAATCATGGGTAAGACTGCCGACCTGACTGCTGCCCAGAAGGCCATCATCGACACCCTCAAGCAAGAGGGTAAGACACAGAAATAAATTTCTGAACGAATAGGCTGTTCCCAGAGTGCTGTATCAAGGCACCTCAGTGGGAAGTCTGTGGGAAGGAAAAAGTGTGGCAGAAAACGTTGCACAACGAGAAGAGGTGACCGGACCCTGAGGAAAATTGTGGAGAAGGACCGACTCCAGACCTTGAGGGACCTGCGGAAGCAGTGGACTGAGTCTGGAGTAGAAACATCCAGAGCCACCGTGCACAGGCGTGTGCAGGAAATGGGCTACAGGTGCCGCATTCCCCAGGTCAAGACACTTTTGAACCAGAAACAGCGGCAGAAGCGCCTGACCTGGGCTACAGAGAAGCAGCACTGGACAGTTGCTCAGTGGTCCAAAGTACTTTTTTCGGATGAAAGCAAATTTTGCATGTCATTCGGAAATCAAGGTGCCAGAGTCTGGAGGAAGACTGGGGAGAAGGAAATGCCAAAATGCCAGAAGTCCAGTGTCAAGTACCCACAGTCAGTGATGGTCTGGGGTGCCATGTCAGCTGCTGATGTTGGTCCACTGTGTTTTATCAAGGGCAGGGTCAATGCAGCTAGCTATCAGGAGATTTTGGAGCACTTCATTCTTCCATCTGCTGAAAAGCTTTATGGAGATGAAGATTTCATTTTTCAGCACGACCTGGCACCTGCTCACAGTGCCAAAACCACTGGTAAATGGTTTACTGACCATGGCATTACTGTGCTCAATTGGCCTGCCAACTCTCCTGACCTGAACCCCATAGAGAATCTGTGGGATATTGTGAAGAGGAAGATGAGAGACGCAAGACCCAACACTCTGGATGATCTTAAGGCCGCTATCGAAGCATCCTGGGCCTCCATAACACCTCAGCAGTGCCACAGGCTGATTGCCTCCATGCCGCGCCGCATTGAAGCAGTCATTTCTGCAAAAGGATTCCCGACCAAGTATTGAGTGCTTAACTGAACATAATTATTTGAAGGCCGACTTTTTTTATATTATAAACACTTTTCTTTTATTGGTCGGATGAAATATGCTAATTTTTTGAGATAGGAATTTTGGGTTTTCATGAGCTGTATGCCAAAATCATCAGTTTTAAAACAATAAAAGACCTGAAATATTTCAGTTGGTGTGCAATGAATCTAAAATATATGAAAGCTTAATTTTTATCATTACATTATGGAAAAGAATGAACTTTATCACAGTATGCTAATTTTTTGAGAAAGACCTGCATGTCTGCATTAGTGTCAGAAAAAAAAATATTACTGTACATTGCAAGTTTGTGATGACTAAATTCTCAATCATGTTCTATCAATGCACTGATTGTGTCATTAACAAAATATAGCTTATTTATCGCTAATTACATTCAATTACCTCTACACTCACACATGAATAACAATAAAAAGTAAATAGATAAAGCTAGATAGAGCTAGCCAGACAGACAAAGCGCTAGCTAGCCAGAAAAAAAAGAGAGTTAGTTAGTTAGCCAGACAGAGAGAGAGAGATAGCTATCCAGAAAAAAGGAGAGCTAGTTAGCTAGCCAGACAGTGGCAATGCCTTGGAAGCCGAGGCGTCCTTCCTTGGTCAAAGAAAACGGTAAAATGGAACAGACTTGTGTCAAAAATACCGCACTGTATTCTGGGAAATTTTTGACCGAGGGAAGGCATCAAGGAACCTCCGATGTATCCTTGGTCAGTAAGCTAAACAGCAGACAAACTGAGGATAGACACCTCAGTAGCACATGAACATTGGAACACGCCATGGCGGTCCCTGATGAAGTATCTCCTAGGCAACCGGGGCGGGACCAAGGCCTCAAGGCGAGGTTCTTTGGCGTTGAGAAACACTCAGAGAAACAGAGCAAGCTAGCCAGAAAAAAAGAGAGCTAGTTAGCTAGCCAGACAGAGAGACAGAGCAAGCTAGCCAGAAAAGAGAGCTAGTTAGCCAGCCAGACAGACAGAGCAAGCTAGCCAGAAAAAAAAACAGAGCTAGTTAGCTAGCCAGACAGAGAGACAGAGCAAGCTAATCGGAAAAAAGAGAGCTAGTTAGCTAGCCAGACAGAGAGACAGAGCAAGCTAGCTAGAAAAAAAACAGAGCTAGTTAGCTAGCCAGAAAGAGAGACAGAACTAGCTAGCCAGAAAAACAGACAGCTAGATAGCAAGACAGACAAGACGGCTAGATATTTTGAACTGATTTCCAAACAATAGTCCAGACCTCATCCACCAGTCTAAACTGAAGAAAAAGCAGCTCTTTTACACCACAGTTTTAGAGAGAGAGAGCACAGTAGCTGCTGAGAAATCCCAGATTAAACTGAGACAAACATAAACCCAAAGGAAGAAATGGACCAACTTCTGCCCAAAAACTCTAGCAACGTTCAATAGAGAAGAATCTCCAGTTTGTTTGTGGCATTAAAACGAGCTGAACCAAACTATGAGAGAACCACTGAATTTCACAGTCAGAACTGCTACCCACCATGTTTGCTGTCTTCATCTGCTCCATCATAGTTTTTCTGTTGGTGGAAAGAGAACATAAGTACTTTAAATGACCACAGAGCCATTTAGACTTTTATTCAAGATCTGAGAAAGTTTCCATAACTTTAGGGCTGAAGCAAAGGACTAGATACTTGTGATGTATTGATTTATGGTGATCTTACATTTTATGTTGGCAAAAAAGTAAAGACGTAATTGAAATCAAAGGGGAAAATGAGAAACTTAAAAAGCACCGCTCCTCACCAGCTGTAGGAAGGCCGCAATTCGGTAGAGCAAGGCGCGGCTGCGGATGGGTCCGGCGGCGGCCGCTGAAGGAGGGCTCGGCAGTACAGGGGCACCGGATGACGAGGCTTGGGGCGCGAGGACCACCAGGGCATCCGTGCTGTGGGTGACTGCCGCCTCGTACTCCCGCCTGGCTAACGATTTGCTGGCTTCTTCACATGACTTCTCCGCTCTCCTGTCTGCCATGACTCAGGGACAAAACATCTGGAGGACAACGAAGACGAGCACAATCACTCAACATCAAAAAGCAGTCTGGAGGTAGGAGAGAAAAGGAAAACATTTCTGACTTTGGTACCTTTATAAAATAAAGAAAATTAATCAGAACTCACGGAGTTATCTATACACAGTACAGGTGCATCTTAATAACTTGAAATATCACCAAAACATTAAGTTATTTAAATATTTCAAATCAAAAGTCACATTTGTTTTACAGTGTCAAGGGAGAATTTTTTACCAACATTGATAACTAATACAATTTTACATTAGAGCAGATAAAGGATTTTTATTCGGCAACGTTATGTTGTGGCCATCTTACAGCTGATTTAGTCATTGACAAAACCTCATTTGACATCTGTCCATCAGGTAGTCCTTGACAGTATCCAGTGTACACATAAAAAGGTAATTGTCAAAGAAACTTGTCCCAGAGCGGAGTATTCTACCCTATTAAGGGGACGGTCAGGCGGAAGGAAAACGTGTGGTAGGAAAAGGTGCTCAACTGTGTCCATTTTCAAGAGTTTGGGGAAGATCCCAGATTTAAGACCTGCAGTTGGAGTCTGTGCTTCAAGAGCCGCCACACACAAACCCATCCAGGGCAGGTAAAAAAAAAGCAACAAGATCCCACAGTCTGAAGGGGGAATGAGAAGAGTCAGTACACAGCTTCAGATACTACAGCCAGAAACTACTGGTGTAGTGATGGGACTCAGACCTGAACCTTCAGAGACACAAAGACATTTACAAAGTCAGCCTTCTATCATCAGAAGAATGTTTCTAGGAAATAAAGGACTAATGTCCCAGCAAAATCTTGAGAAACCGAACTGTGCGTTTATCTTTAGTCTGATTGATTACTGCAACAGCGTCCTCACAGGTCTGCCTAAAAAGTCAATCACACAGGTGCAGCTGATCTAGAACGCTGCTATTTGCGTCCTCACTAGAACCAGGAAAGTAAAGCACATCACCCCAGTTCTAAAGTCCTTACACTGGCTCCCTGTAGCTCAGAGAATAGATTTCAAAACACTTTTACTCGTTTATAAATCAGTGAACTTCTTAACTAGCATAGGAATCCAGACAAACCATCGCAGTAGCAAAGGATTTTGCTCCGCAGGTTGGTCTAGTTACACTCCATTGTAGCCTCAGCAGGTCTACCAATCACAGGGCTCAATGTTTGTAGAGAGATGTTGGGTGGGCTTAGCACCACTGCGTTTTTTTGGCAGGATTTTTGTTTTTTATTTTTACGAAGACGGCAGAGTTGCGACGGAGCAATACAACAAAAATGGCGCCGGCTAAGGTACGGCGGTCATTTGAAACGGCTTAGGCATCAACTTTAGACTTTTTTTTGAGAGATGACTAGATACAGTCCTTTGTTTTGACAGTGTATGGGGGACCACCCCGTTGACTGATTTTCGTCACTATGATTAAGTCACGTTAAAAAAAATGTTACTCATGAAAAAGTATATTTCCATAATTTCATTCAAAACGTTAAACTTCCCTAGATTATAGATTCAGGGCCCACAACTTAAAGGATTTCAAGTATTTAGTGATTTATTTGTACATAATTTGGGCTTCCAGCTCATAAAACCCACGAAAACAGGAATTCAAAGAATTTTAAACAGTGTCACACACTACTCCTCTACTAAATTCTATGCACCTGCATAGGTTTTCCCAGATGTCATTAAATTGCTTCACTTTGGTTTAATTGTCTCAGTTAGGTTCAATATGGGGAAAACTGCAGACTTGACAACTGGCCAGAAGACAATCATTGACACCCTCCATAAGATGGGTAAGCCTGGGTTATCAAACAGAGAAGATTCATGAGTCTGGCAGAGATCCAGAAAGAGTGGAATGAGGCAGGAGTCACAGCTTCAAAAACCACCACATTCAGGCGCGTCTCAACTGGGCCAAGGAGAAGAAGGACTGGACTGATGGCCAGTGGTCCAAGGTCCTCTTTCCCAAAGAAACTAAAGTGTGCCTTTCATTCTGGAATCAAGGTCCAAGGGTTTGGAGGATGACGGGTGAGGAACAGAACCCAAGCTGCTTGAGGTCCAGTGTGAAATATCCACAGTCAGTCATGATTTGGGGTGCAACGTCCGGTGCAGGTCTTGGTAAACTCTGCTGTCTTAAATCCAAGGTCCCCGCATCAGTCTACCAGAATGTTTTAGAGGACTTCATGATTCCTTCTGCTGAGGATCTGTATGAAGATGCAGATTGCATCTTCCAGCACGACCTGGCTCCTGCCCATACCGTCAGAAGCACCAAAACCTGGTTTGATGCCCATGCCATCACAGTGGTTGACTGGCCAGCCAACTCGCCGGACCTAAACCCCATTGAGAATCTATGGGGTATTATCAAGAGGAAAATGAGGAGCACCAAACCCAAAAACAAAAAAGAGCTGACAGCAAGCATCAAGGAAATCTGGGCTTCCATAACTCCCAGGCAAAGCCACAGGCTGATTACCTCAATGCCACGAGGATGCCACGTGACTGAGGCAAAGGGATTCCCTACCAAGTATTGAAGATTGACATATCGTTTTGAAAGTACCCTATTTTGAATGATTTGATGTGATCCTAATTTCTTTTTTCTACAAAAACTTAGGAGTAAATGGTGATTTCTTCACAGTATTCAAATTTTTTTAATTCCTGTTTTCGTGGGTTTTATGAGCTGGAAGCCCAAATTATGTACAAATAAACGACTAAGTACTTGAAATTGTTTAAGTTGTGGGCTCTGAATCTATAATCTATGGAATTTAACGTTTTGAAGAAACTCTTCCATAATATACATTTTTTTTGGAAAGGGTCTGTGTGTGTGTGTGTGTATATCTATCTATATCTATCTATCTATCTAGAGATATATATATCTAGAGATAGATATATATATCTAGAGATAGATATATATATCTAGAGATAGATATAGAGATATATAGAGATAGATATCTAGAGATAGATATATATCTAGAGATAGATATATATCTAGAGATAGATATAGAGATATATATATATATATCTAGAGATATATATATATATATATATATATATATATATATCTAGATATATATATATATATCTAGATATCTATATATGAGAAACTTTGGAAAATATTTGTGGCACCAAATCTGCGATAGAGAGTCCTTGCAATGTAATAGGTAAAACGTGCATTTGACAAGGCACAGAAATGTTCATTTTCAAATACAAATAAGAACTTTGATGTTTTACGCTTTGGATGATGAGTGCAAAAACAACCTAAAAAATGTCATGTTTTCTATGCAATATTTCGAAGAGTTGCTGAAAAAGCCAGAACCATCCAACGCTTCTCTGATTGATCCGGTTTGTCTGCTGAAAACACATTAGCATAAAATACTATTTTCATCTGAAGTTATTGTTGATGCATCTATGACAGGTTTTGATTAGTTTAAATTTCCTCGACCATTTCATCAGGTACACCTTACAAACTGTGAGGTCGGACCGCTTTTTGTCTTCAGAATCGCAGAAATTCTTCACAGCACAGATTCAACAGGGTCAAGTCTTTTTAATATCTGTTGCTTCTGATTCGTCAGCTGAAAATCCATCTATGGTGACTGTGGAGGTCACCAGTGGAAAATGGGTATGCTGTGGTAATAATGGGGTAATTATGGTCAGCAACAACGCTCAGGTATCCTCAAATAGGGACGCACCGATACTAAAATTCTGGCCGATATCAATATCCGATATTAACACTGCTGTTGTGGCCACACCGCCTTCATTCCTTCTCTGCTACAACTAAACACTCCCACAATCCTGTGCGGCATCACTCACTGTCACTTGACCAATCAAATGCCACATGGCACCAAGATGGAAATAAACATCAGTTGTTAATATTGGCCCAGTTTTACTTATCTGACCGATACAGACGTTAGGGCCGATATATCATGCTTCCCTCATTTTAACACAAGTGTGAAAAAGTATAATACGGAATAACAGAGGCTTTGGTCAGACTACAGATGACCATCTTTAAAAAAGTAGTAGGCCTTTAACATCAAAAAATATTGTAGCCGATCAACTGCCCCAGAAATCATTCCGGTAAACGATAACTTTGTTGTTTTGAGACTATTTTCAACTAATGTATTAATAATGCATATACACCCTCTGAACTATCAATACATTTTCATTTTTAAAGAACACTTACCACTGCAACAAACATTTTTTTATATGCAAAATAAATTAACAAAACAAGCGGGGGAAAAAATATGGATGAACTCTGAGCAAAACTGCCCTTCTAAACAGATTCGCTTGAGACAAGAGAAACAGGCAAAACTACCAGTAAGGAGTTGTCAACAATAAGTGCAAACTAACAACAAAAACACCCCATTTTCCTCTGCCACTATGGATCTATGGACCATATATGCCTTTTTTTTCACCCAGTCTCTTTGGTACAAAGGAAAAAAAACTAGCACGCAAATGGAAATTATTGTGGCTGGAAAAATTATTGAGCTCATTCGAATTTGAAGTTATCACGTGATTAACTGATTTATTGTTTATTGTGACAGGCCTAGGGAGTAGGGAACAGCACAGCACTCTCTAAAGACTTCTTCCAGACATAAAGCAAAAAC
Organism: Valencia hispanica; assembly: GCA_963556495.2. NCBI lineage: Eukaryota > Metazoa > Chordata > Actinopteri > Cyprinodontiformes > Valenciidae > Valencia > Valencia hispanica. The sequence goes on from OY747703.1 coordinate 18,222,790, forward strand.
ATAACTGGCTTTAGCAGTCGGTTTCGGTTACATCCGCAACATGAAGCTACTCACACGGTGGCCAATTTGCTGCAATAAAAGGTTGAACTGGAACGGCAACAGAGCACAGATATAAAAGAAAGCATTATGTCAATCAGTACGTTTACATGCACAGCTAAATCGAGCTTTTTTGGAGTAATCGGACTAAAGACTTCCCTCCTGCAGCGAGCCGAGTCCCAGTTTACTCCGAAAATAGAATTATTGAAAGAAGTGTGCCGACCACCGCAACGGTAGTTGGCGACATGCAACCCTTCGTGTGGCATTCTACTGGTTCGCGTCACACACTCGGGGTAAACAAACACTTGTGGAAGAGAAGCCGACATAGTAAAAAAAAAAAAGAAAGGATGACAACAACGCTGCCGCGCTGTAGATTTGTTACATTCTGTACTGTTTGATCGTATTACATCAATTACAGCGTATTATTACAGCATATTACATCGCTTTTTTTGTTGATTACGGGGCTTCCGAGCTCGTCATTTCCTGGAGGGGCAGGGCACAGCTCCTGATAGCTCGGCTTCTCAAGGCGAGAGTATACATGCAGAGAAATTCGAATTTCTAACCGCATTAACTAGCTGCAGTAGTCGAGCTTCTGAAACTCCAGTTCGGTTCGACCCGAGCCGGACTAAGGTGTATACATGCATTTTTAAAGCCTGATTTCAGTCGGACTAAGGCAATAATTCAAATTTCTCTTGCTGCATGTAAACGTACTGACTTTTTGAACTTTACATTAACCCAAGCATTGAATTCAAGAGGTTTTTATCAATATACTACATTGTGCTCAATTGTTACCAACAAAAACACCTCCCATTTTTAGTTCCATCGCCTTGCACTCGCTGCCATTTTTCCACATGTGAAGGAGCGGACCCCAACCAAAACCCACAAGCTCTGGTAGATCACCTGCTGAAACTATTAATTCGAAGCAAGGCTAAGGTGAAGGAGAAGTGTCAAAAGTTAATAAACAGGGAAGATCATGCCGAACAGCTGATCATAAGTGATGTGTGCGCGCATCGCGTTCAAAAGGAATACCGACACTTCAGCGGGTTTAATTTAGCCATGAGACAACACAGACAAGACGCGGTCATCCCTCCTTTTGCTTCAATCAAAAAGCAGGCTTATTTTATTTTTTTTTTTTCTAAAAGCACAGGTATTAAAAAATGGCAAAAGTCAAGGGGACGGAAATCTCCAACAACGTACAAAAAACAATGGAAAAAGGAACAGAGCGGGAAGAAAAACATCTGCCAATTACAGTGCTGTCAGTTTATGAATAAAGGGGATTTAACAAATATGAGAAGTGTTACACCAAAGCACTATGGAAATGATCTTGGTTTATGCTCTAGTTAACTTGTGGCTTTGTTTATCTGCATAATTTCATCATTTAAATTGTGCATTTTGTAACGCAGGAAATGCAACGCAACACAAGGCTAGGGTTTCGGGATGTCCTTTAAAACACACAAGGCCCACAGCCAAAACTCCCTCCTATTCATGTCATACTCTGCTAGTGTGTGTGTGTGTGTGTGTGTGTGTGTGTGTGTGTGTGTGTGACCATTCAGAAAACTTCAATGAGTAAATGAAAGGAGATATTTTTGCTTGCACTCTGTTTAGCCGGGTGATTACTTCATCACAACAATGTGTCAACGGGTGTGGGCCATTTCACGACTCCTCCATCGTTTTCATCCTCGACCACGCATCTGTTCATAACCGCCTCAGGGGATGGTTCGTACAGTTTTGAAAACCTAAGCGTAAATGTGATTTTTCATCACTTAACCATATTTCACTGTAAAATAAAAATAAAAAAATGAAAAAAGTGATTAGGATAAATAATACTTGCTCACAAGCGTTTGTTTGGATCCGGGGTCATACGAGTCATTTAGTCCAAATTGGGATCAGATCCTTATTAAAAGGCCAATAGTGGTAAAGAAAGAAGTTACAATAACGGATTGAGCGGATGGATTTCTTTTGACAAAATTTACTTCATTATAAACAGTATTAAGACATTTAAAACTTAAATTATCTGAAAGAATAAGATGTTCTGCTTTGATTTAGAGCTCTTAATGCGAACTTGGAATCAGCAGGTGAGACGTTCACAAATTGGTTTTTATTTCTATCCATTTATTTTCTTTAAAATCTGTGGACTCCTCCCCCCCCTCCTCTTCCTGATTACAGTTAGTTCTCCAAATGGCAAATGGTTTTGTTGACGATGTGAAAGGCGAGCAGATCTGGATCAAACTGAACAAAGCGACCCATGAACAACACGACAAAGTGAAGATTAAAAAGGACATTTTAGCTGCTTTAAAATTTTTACTGCAAAAAAAAAAAAAAAAGCTATAGATCTGATTTTTGTTGGGGAAGCTGCTTGATACGTCTCCCTCTAAATTTCTGACATGCTGCGATCCAACTAAGGCCTCAAAGAAATTTGGTTAAACACAATCCCTTCAAAGTGTTTCTGACCAAACTGAATTGTTTGTTATTAAAGTTGACTTGACCAACACTGGTTTTAACCAATTCTGGTTCGTTTCTAGCCTTCCTGTTGTGAGGGATCATTAGGCCCATTTCCACTAGCGGAACGTCCAGGTAATTTTACCAGACTTTTATGGTGTGCGCGCGTTTCCATTTCACCGGACCGGCCTAAAAAATGCCCACTTCAGGAACCAACCGAGTACTTGCCCCAAGGCAGGTACTCGGTTGGTGGCCTGGCAGAGGCGTTGGGCACACACAGCAGCAAGCTTTATAACATTATGGTCATAATTGACGGTGATACAGACGCTTCCAACAAGGAGTGTGAGATGTTTATGTGCGATTCAAAATGGGAAACCCACAAAGAAGATAGCTGGGCAGCAAAAGCTCAAACACGGCCATGCAGATGCCGAGTAGCATTTATTATTATAGCAGCTGTTAGACTGTATAGCCATCACTGCTCCCAACAAACTAAGTGTTTACATGGTTGCTGTCATTTGCGCTGTTGTCTTACTTCAAATAACATATCTGCTGTTATTCATTTTAAAAATGCTTTATTGATCCCAAAGGAAAATTAAGTCTTGTCGTAGCTCGAACTATTTAAATTTGTTATAGGGGTTGTTGTAAATGCTGACAGCTGGGGGCAGGAAGGATCTCCTGTAGCAGTCTGTGTTAAAACAAAACTGATTAAGCCTCTGACTGAAGACACTGTTGTTGAAGGGTTGTCCATTATGACATCTCTGCTGTTTGCAGTTTTTTTATTTCTCACTTTTTGTAAACAGCCTGTTCTTTAATGCACTTATAGACGTGTATTTTGTAAATACTTTTAAATGATCCGACTTAATTCTTGCTATTTTTAGTAACTTCACAGTATTTTAGTGTTGTAATTTTACCCTCACTGTTAGTCCTAATTCTGTGTTTTTTATATTTTTATCTTTGTGTGATTATGTCTCTTTGCTGCTATTACGATTGAATTCCCCCAGTGTGGGTCAATTAAGGGAATTTGTATTCCATTATATGTATTGTATCATGACCTAAATCACTCACAGTTCTCACATGCATCTACACACACCTATGTATTAAATACATCCACACTAATATAAATAAAGCTAATATGTTTGAATTTTCACTGAAATAAACACATTTGAAAATATTTCTTGTTATTTTGCGTTCACTGTATGCATTTCTGTCGTTTGTGTGTGTTTAAGCAATGAGATGCGTTACAGTTGGTTTGTAGAGATTGTAAAAGACATTTTGTGTTGATGCTACAACTATTTTTGTCTGCGCTACAAAACCAGCTACCTCTGTAGCGCCAGTGCTACAAGCTAAAAGAAGTTAACGTACAGCCCTGAACACTTTCTGCTGAAATCAGGTCCAGGTTTGATTCGCAGGAACGTCCCCAATGCAGCTAGGAACTTGTGGCACGCAGGTGCTTTTTTATTACCCTTAACGGTGACGGACAAGACGACCGAATCGGCAAAATGACGTATCGGCAAAGGAGCAACAATAATAACTGCTGTCGTCTAGCTATCTGTGGCCGGCGTAGGTACCAGATCTGCTCGGGGGTCCTGCGCATGCCGATAACATCACACTACGGCAACGCCACTCTGACAAACTACATTGCGCCCGATTTTTAACCCTGCCAAGCACTATATGTTGAAATGTAAAAGAGACATAAATGTTAATAACAGCTCCTGTGGGTGACACATCTTCTCTGGTTCTGCTCTTTCACACATAGGCTTCGGAAAGAGTTTAGAAGGCTGTCATTAACCGGATTTTGACGGATTTTCCCTTACGATGGTATAATGTTTTATTCTGGGGTTGTTGTTTTTTTTTAGGAATACCCCAAAAACATAAATGTTTAATTATACATCAAATCACTATCTGACTATCAAGAAAAAGGCTCCCAAAAACAATTGATATATGTAGTTTTTTTGCATGTACAGTATTTATATAACACCCCTGACTGTATCTGTTGAATTCTTCTCTGTACTTCCTTCGTTCGTGTGTTGTATACTTGCCATTTGTTCAATAAAGTTCTTAAAAAATGGACACCACGTTAACGTGCTAACGTCCAGCCAATCATGTAGTGTGATGTCAGCGTTCAGCCAATCATGTAATATGACGTCATAATTAGGCGACAGGTTTAAAACCTTCATAGTGTTTGACTGTAGACGCAGTCACAGCTCCCTATAGCGTCCAGCGCCTATTAACACAGGGTACAGGTCAAGGTCATGATGCTGCTACAGAGCGTATTTTATGCAATTACTGGATGGTAAAAAAAAATTATAATAAATACATAATCTGCCAAAAGGAATTGGGGGCAGGTATCTGGGAAGAATTTGAGTATGTTGACGAAGTAGAAAATCAGGAGGATACAATAACGTAGCACCTGCTCATATACAACTAAAAATAAAAGTCTTTAAAGTATTTGACAGTTTGGAGACGATTTTTTTTTTCCTCACTTCATACCCACAACAAGTAGATTGGTGGCTCTCATTAGGTGGATAGGTTCCTTATTTAGCATCCTAAAGAGCTGATTTTAAACGAAAAGAGAGAGAGAGGGAGAAAGAATAGCCCACACATGTTTTTAAGGCTTACACAACCGTTAGCAACAATGTATTGGGTAAAAATAAAATACATTCATGCAAATTCATCAGGACTGAATCCGTATGAATTTAGCACACAAAACCAACGTGCATTCACTAACACGGGCAACATTGGGGTTATTTCGTCTTCCAGTGGAGAGTTGGAGATGTTTGTCTGGCAAACTTATCTCGACTGCTGCGAATCTAAACGATGAAGGCAGCGTCTCTCTCTCTCTCACACACACACACACACACACACACACACAAAATAGCTTCAAATGTCCTCAACAAATCGCTCTTGGTTGCATCGGTTTGAAGAGCTTTGCCCCCACCCTCCCCCTCCCAAAAAAAAAAACTGAGGACGAGCAGCTAACATTTAACACAGCAGCCAAAATAAAACACGGGCTTTACTTGGTACCAAACTGATGAGCTCCCAGCAGGAATCGCTGCTTGGCTTGTTAACGTTAGCAGGCTAGCTGGCTTTCGGCTAGGTTCGGCCGAAACAAAACGGACTCGGGCCTGATTTTTTTTTTTTTTTTTGCCACCGTGTTTAGGCACATATAATTCATGTGACATCTTGTTCCTAGAAGTGCACGAAGTCGAAACATTCGTCACCGTGCTTACTGATTTGTAGCGGGGATTCGTGTCGCTGGGGTTTGCGACGAAAAAGATAACTAAAAGGGCTAAAAATGGGAAGTCAACACTTACCTAGCTTTACTTTCTACGCCATCTTGGATCCACTTGTCAGACCGCCGCAAAGCATCGTGGGATTGTTCTGATCTGAAGGTTGAGGAGGACTTGCCGTGAAAGCGCCAGTGTTTTTGGCCTCTTTCACAAGTAAAAGTTTGGCTTTGAAAAAATGTTAAACAAATACGTGTTAGCACTAGTTTTAATAAAAAAATTATAATTTAAAACTGCTTCAGTGTTCCCTGTGTCTCACATCAATAAGTCATTAGCAACCCAGCATTCGTATGATTTGTTGCTCACTGCATATTTTCTTTGGCACTGAGACTAGTTATCTGAAGCAAATATAAAAAATATCAATAAACATATCCTTTTTAGACCTTTTGGAAATTTTTTATTTTAGGAACGTGGGTATTGATGCGTTTTTACAAATGTGCATCACAGTAAATTAGACTGATTGCATTGCTGAAATTAACTTTTCAATTCAAAAAGTGAAAAAAAAATCTACGTTTATTACTCACATAGTGACAAATTCCAACTGTTATATAATATAAATAGTATTGCTATTATCAGAAATAAAGTATTGCTTAAGCTATACAGAAATGTTGTGTTATGAATATGAACATCCACGACTATGGAGAAGACAGCAGACCTGATAGTCATCCAGCAGCATTGGTGGGTAGAAAGCCAAATATTGTACATAAGTAAGAGTAACACGATTTCAACACATTTTACTCAGTAAATATTAGCCATTCAAGAAATGAAGTAACAGTACAAAAGTATTTTGTATAAAAGCTACTCAAGTACTGAGTAACTAATCCCATCTGATTTAATATTTTTACATTGATGTCTTCAAACAGACAAAAATACAAAGTTATGAGAAAATTCTGGTATTTTAGAGACAAAAATAAAAAAATTAAAATAACAATACAAATAAATAACAAAATATCCCATTTTCAGCAGAAGAAACAACTTTCAAAAAAGTTTTTCAATATAAAACTTTTGAAACCAATACTTACACTAGGTAAGGTGTATATATTTGTTAGAAAGGGGTAAAGTGCTCCCAGTGACAATACATTGTGTTTACTGTATCTTCTTGACCTCCAAATGGCACAACAGGCTCGGCAGATAGAAAACAGTGTTAGAACAAAGATTCAGATTCATTTCTGAATGAAAGCTGGGAGTCTCACTGTAACATAAACTGTAGGTGTGTTTTTGTGTCTGGTGCATTTCTGGTTATAACATATTTGTTCTTCATTGAAGTTACTTACAGTGGGTAGAGTATTCAGAAATTCTACTGACTCATGTAAGAGTACCGACATTTCATAATGTAAAAAGTATGTTGCAGTAAAACCACTCCTGGAAGTAAATTTTTTCCAAGAAGTTACTTAAGTAAATGTAACTAATATAAGTAAACATAACTAGTTACTTCCACCTTCTGCATAGGAGGTAAGCCACTAAAGACACCTGCAAAAAAAGCAGGCTGCTCACAGAGTGTTTTCCAAAGCATTTAAATGGAAAGTTGGGTGAAAGGAAAAAAAGTGGTGGTCAAAAAAATACACAAGCAGCAGTGAGAATCACAACCTGAATTTCATTAAGAACTAGCATTTAGAGGATTTTGAAGCAATTTTAAGAGTTTGGGAGAAATTCACAAGGCATGGACTGCTTGGAATGGTGTCTGGCGTCAAGACCTACCACACACAGACGTTTTCCAGGAGGTGGGCTAAAGCAATCACTCGCGGCTCCCAAAGTCCTTTGTCAGAATAAATAAAAATGTTCAGTTCATTTTGATATCAAAGGATCACTGTGCTTGATTGGCCAGCAGCTGACTTGACCTAAGCCACAGGCTGGTCACCTTCATGGCACGCTGCACTGATTCATGGCAAAAGGCAAGGCGACTTCGAATGCAGAAATGTCCATATTAAAAATCATTTAAAAAATTTAGATGTACATTTTTCCAATTTTCTGGAACAATGTCAGTTTGTTTTTCATTAGCTTAGACATATTTCTCAAAATTAATAGAAATAAAAATCTATAACTAAATATAATCTAATATCTATTACTCTGTGTACTGAAATCTACAGCACGAGTTTCACTTTCTGAATTGCCCAAATAAATTCAGTTTTTAATCATATATTAATATATAGAGATGCGTAGTCTACTTATTAAAAGTGGGAGGGGGGGTTTGCCCCGGGATGACCTGTTGACCTCAGTTTATTTAAAGGCATCATAAGCATAAAGTATGGAATCCACCCTTTAGCATTAGATAGTATTTAATGCCATGGCTTGTTTTACCATCACTATCAGAGGTGGGTAGCAACTAGTTTGAGAAACTTTTGTTGAAAAATTTTTTTACTTTAAAAGTACTTTTACTACATCGTAGTTTTTAGTCTTACTTGAGTAATATTATGAAGTATCACTACTTTTACTTGAGTAAAATGTCTAGATACTCTACCCACTGTGAGTAAATTTACAGAATAAAGGAACAATAGAAAATTCCCCAGACACAGATCTTTAGTTTATTAAAGGACACCACGTGCTTCTGCACAAGCTTTGTTTTTCTAACCTGTTAAGCTTGTTACTGCGTTTTGAGATTAAGTAAATATACAGTTAGCACCATAAAATGTCACTGGAAATACTTTTGACCTTGCTCTAACATAGTACGTACTGTAAGTATTGGTGTTATACTGAAAACAATGACTCAGAAAACTGTTTCTTTTGCTTAAAATGTTTTTTTTTTGTTATGTTTAGTTTTTTAATTTTAGTTGTTTAAAATACCTGAAGTTGCCTGTAACTTAATTTTTTTTGTCCGTCTGTTGACAGACATGTTTAAAATATTAAATCAGATGTTACTCAGTACTCAAATAGCCTTTTTACCAAATACATTTTAACATTTACTCTAGTAAATTTTTCAGACTGTTACGTTTTACTTTTACTTGAGTGCAATTTTTGGGTACTCTACCCACCTCTGATCACTCCTGTTATCTGGCTCTTATAAGAATCTAGTCACCAACACTGTCAAATAGTGTTGAAACCAGCAGTTTACACTGTATAAAAAGACATCTTCTTTTTTTTTTTTTAAGCTAATCAGACCAAACTTATCTTGTTACAATTACCAAAAATGATTTATATTTGCCAAATGCCACAATAATGAAAGAACAAATGTCATTTTTATTTGTTCCTGTCTTTAAACATCAGAAGTTTACATACAGAATGTATACTGTGTCCCTAAACAATAAGAGAAAGCCCAGGCAATGATGTCATGGCTTTGGAAACTTCTTATAGGTTCCCTCCACACAGCACTGCATGTTTTAGATGTTTCTCCTGCTTCAGCACACCCAATTTAAATTGATAGCTGATTAACAGCCTTTGCCAAGCTGGAATCGCCTGAATCAAGTGTGTTAAAGCAGGGAAAGATCTAAAACATACAGGGGATGTGTGCCTTGAGGACCGGGTGGGTGGGGGTACACCTGGAATAGTGTTTACTTGTCTGACACGATGGGAACGCCAAAAGATGGCATTGTCCACACTGTCCATAACTTTGGTAGTTCTTACTGACCTCAAACAAGAGAAACTTGATCAGATTTAACTGCAGGACTGCGAAGAAGAAAAAAAAGTGTCATTTTATTTGGTGTATGTAAACTTTTTATATGGACTGTATATGCAGACGAATAATATGTTGCTTCTTCCTCACAAATGTCTTTCAGCCCCTGTAAGTATAGGACTTGCTATTGTACCAGCATCTTCACATGCTCATGTACCTTATTTCTGGGGTTAAGTTTCCCCACCAATTGATTTGATATGCAAGTTTATATTCACACACAAGGAAGCAGTATGTTTCAGGTTTGGCCATGAAATACATTCATAGGTTTAGCTCCTTTTAACTCAGATGTTGTAAATAAACCTTTCAGAAGCTTATAAAAGCCATAAAAATCATCATCTGGGTTTTTCAAAACTATTTAAAGGCATTGTAATCTCAGAGCATCTAAACATCTGACCCGGTGGAAAGTTTAACCAAAAAAATATTTTTTTTCCCTTACATTCTGGCATTTAGCTAAATGAAATACACTTGCTAATCCTCACAAAAGGTTTAGGCACATTTAGACAGATAAAAGGTTTCTGATGTTTGTTTTATAGTGTTTTACATATCTGGTTCCATTTGCGTTTCAGTCATCTTTCTACAAATAAATAAATTTAACCCTACTGAATAAAAATTCCACCTACTAACAGACAACACGTATCATTAAGCTGAATTAAAAAGAAAAATGCAGAAAGCGGAGGTACTCGCATGTTTATTGTCAATGTTTTTACTAGACAATAAAAAAAAGTTACAATATATAGGGGGCATGTCTGTTTTGCAAATGTTTATCCAATTCTTATGATACTGCAAATAGGGCCACGGTGATCATTTGCCAACACACTGTACAAACACAGCACAGTCCCCCTGAACATAAACAAAAGTAAATGGGAAACAAAGCATAAAACTAGAAACGGTTCTTGTGTCACTGCAGGTTGTGGATCATCTCCTCCTTGGCAATGAGATGCGTGGTCTTGTTGACCAGGGACATGAGGGAGTTGAGCTTCTGGGACCAGTCGTTGAGCAGGTCATTGGGGTCTTTGGGCCTCTGGAAGTTGATGATGCCAGCGAGCCGGTCGACCTTGGCGTAGATGGTCTTGTTCACAACCAGGCTGGAGAGGAACTCCTCCGATTCCTGCCGAAGGATTTCGACAGATGCAATGTTAAAGCATGTTTCTGAAAGCCCAAATTTTTTTGCACCCAATATGAGCTTTGGTGAGAACAAACTGGTACAATGTTTGCTTACGTCGACAGAGAGGTCAAGCATGCCAGCCATCCTCTTCATTGTGATTCTGGTGTAATATTTGGCCATTATTCGGATGTTCTGAGGGAGAGAAAAGGAACTTATTTGATATAATTACATGCAATAATTGAAACCAACATCAAACGATGTATAAATAATGCAGCAAGGATGTGGACGCCTATACACCGGGTTACAAAAGCACCTCTTCTTGGGATTCTCTGATTTGCTTATGATTTCTAATTTAAAATGAATATTGCGGCACTTGTATTATTTAATTACCACTTTCCACAATAAAAACAATTTATATCTTCAAACAAGAGATAAAAACAAAAAAATCTGAATCCCCGCCAAGGAAAAACACCCTTATATCATGATGCTGCCGCCACCGTACTTTACTCCAGAGATGGTATTCTTTGCATGCTGTGAGGGTCAGCTTTCTCGCTGTTTTTGACAGCCAAAAAAAGTTTCATTTCAGTCTCATGTCACCACAGCATCTGCTTCCACATGTTTGAGTCTCCAATTTGCATTCAAGAAAATACCAAAGGGGTTGTAGATTTATATTTTCCTGACCGATTCTCCACATAGCCCCTCTTGTGTAGCTTAGAGCTGTACAATAACAACACATCTCTACAGCTCCTCCAAGATTGTTTTATCATCTCTTGGTTGCTTCTATAGAATATAAAAAATGGAGAGAGCAGACTGGACGTCTTGGGGAAGAAAAGAAGGATTCTTCATAAAAACCAAGAAAATTATGATCATCCCTGAACATCCTCTTAATGAGACTGTTAAACAACAACAGATTGTCTTCAGTCAGAGGGTTCTTAAGTCTCGCTGCAACACAGACCACTACAGGAGATCCTTCCTGCCCAAAGCCATCATCATCTACAACAACTTCCTTGAAGAATTAAATAGCACGAGCTACAACAACACTCAATTTCCCCCTGGGATCAGTAAAGTATTTTTGAATGGAAAACTTGCAATGTATCCTGTGGCTTCTGCATTTCTGAGTCAACCTTGAACATTTAGTTAGATGTCTATAATATAATACAAAGTGAGGCAATAAAAAGGATTTGGCTGTCACAGATTGTGCAAGATGTCCCACTTAAAAAGATGAGCTCTGTAATTTTCATCATAGGTGCACTTCAACTGCAAGACAAAATGTAAAATAAAATGTTTAAAAAACACAGGAAATCACAATGTATGATGTTTAAAGAATTGTTTTGTTTAATGGTGCCGAAAATTAGTATTTGGTCAATAACAAAAGTTCCCCTCAATACTTTGTAAAGTAACCTCGGTTGGCAATGACACAGCTCAAACCTTTCCTGTAGGTCTTCACCAGGTTTGCACACACTGTAGCTGGTATTTTGGCTCATTCTTCCATGCAGATCTTCTCTAGAGCTGTGATGTTTTGGGGCTGTCGCTAGGAAACACGGACTTTCAACTCCCTCCACAGATTCTCTATTGGATTGAGGTCTGGAGGCTAGCTAGGCCACTCCAGAACCTTGAAATTGTTTTCACGTAGCCTCTCCTTCGTTGTCCGGGCGATGTGCTTGGCATCATTTTCATGCTGGAAGATCCAGCCACGTTTCATCTTTAATGCTCTCACGGATAGGAGGAGGTTTTTGAACAAAATCCCACGATACATGGCCCTTTTCATCCTTTCCTTAATACGGATCAGTCTTCCTGTCCCCTTTGCAGGAAAGCAGCCCCAAAGCATAATGTTCCCACCCCCATGCTTTACTGTGGTATGGTGTTCTTGGGATTCAACTAAGCATTGTCCCCCCTCCAAACACAGCGAGTGGGGTTTATACCAAAGAGTTCTGTTTTGGTCTCATCTGAACACATGACATTCTCCCAATCCTCATCTGGATCATCCAGGTGGTCTCTGGCAAACTTCAGATGGGCCTGGACATGTGCTGGTTTAAGCAGGGGGACCTTTCGAGCGCAGCAGGATTTTAATCCATGTGACGTGGTGTGTTACAATAGTAGCCTTTGTTACTGTGGTACCAGCTCTTTTCAAGTCATTGACCAGTTTCCCCCCCTTGTAGTTCTGGAATGTTTCCTTACCATTCTTAAGATCATGTGTACCTCACGAGGTAAGATTTTCCATGGAGCACCAGGATGAGGGAGATTGTCAGTGATCTTGTATTTATTCCATTTTCTAATAATTGCTCCAAGAGTTGGTCTCATCTCACCAAGCTGCATGCTTATTGTAGATTGCCTCATCCCAGTCTTGTGCAGGTGTACAATCTTGTGCCTGATGTCCTTAGACGGCTCTCTGGTCTTGGCCATGGTGGAGGTTGGAGTCTGACTGTTTGAAGGTGTGGACAGGTGTCTTTTACACAGATAATGAGTTCAAACAGGTGTCATTATCGCAGGTAACAAGTGGAGGATAGAATAGCTTCTTAAAGAAGTAAGAACAGGTCTGTGAGGGCCAGAATTCTAGCTTGTTTTTAGGTGCTAAATGCTCATTTTCTGCACCATTATACAAATAAATTCTTTAAAAATCATAAAATGTGATTTCCTGGATTTTTTACATTCTTTCTCTCGGTTGAAGTGTACCTATGATGAAAATTACAGACCTCTCATCTTTTTAAGTGGGACAACTTGCAAATATTTTTTGCCCCACTGTAATATCATATAATACAATATAAAGTTTTGGGTACCCTTACATGAGTGACTTACATGTTCCACCACCCTGTTTTTAAGATCCTTCCACCTTTTCTCTCCCTCCTCCGAGTATGAGAAGACGTCTGTTGCTGGGCTGTCAGATGAGCCTTCTCTCAGCTCCTTCCCATAATCCTCCACTAAGGAGGCCCAGCGCATTAGCTCCATAGTAGTAAACTGCTTCAGAAGGTCCCTGGGGAACAGAGGAAAAAGCTCTCTCAACATAGGATATCCATCTTGTGTCATCACAGTCTTAACAGTTGCCTTTGTCCAATTTCTTGACAAGACTAGACTACTGTATGTCTAACTGAATAGAGCTCATCAGAACCCTGTATTGATTCATTAATGGTGGAGTCAAAATGCAATGGGACACATTGTTTGTCTTACTTGTATTTAGGGGTTTCTTCCAATTTCTTGTCAGCACTGATTCTGTGCACGAGGTCTGACTGTTCGTTGTCATAAGGAGACAGGATCACATACAGCACCACACTCTTCAGGGCCTGCAATCAAAAAACCATTAACTGTTTGATTGTAGCATTGTGCTTCTGGTGTTACAGTGGAAACCAGATATTTACATACGCTTCAGAAAAAAAAAAAAAGGTTACTCTGAGAGGAGAAAGTGTGGCCTGTTTTGCTTTAGAAAATAAAGTAAATAACATCATGAGAAAAGAAAATTATATGGAAATATTGAAGCAACATCTGAAGACATCAGCCAAGATGTTGAAGCTTGGGCATAAATGGGTCTTCCAGATGGACAATGACCCCCAAACTGATCTACAAATGAGCTACAAAGTGGCTGAATGACAACAAAACCAAGGTGTTGGAGTGGCAGTCACAAAGCCCTGATCTCAATCCCATAGAGAATTTGTGGGCAGGACTGAAAGGCAAGAGTGCAACAAACCTGACCCAGTTCCACCAGTTCTGTAAAGAGGAGTGGGACAAGATTCCAGCAAATTGTTGTAGAAAGCTTTTGGAAGGATCCCTGAAACATTTGGTCCAACTCAAAGGCAATGCTACCAAATACTAAGGAAGTGTATGCAAACTTCTGACTTTGATCAAAGTAATGAAAAAAAAAAAAATCTTTTTTTTATTTGGGCATTTGACAAATACGAAAAACATGTTCAAATTTGAAACAAAGAAAACGTTCACTCTGATTTGATGGTTGATGTTTTTCAGAAGCGTATTTAAATATCTGGTTTCAACTGTATAAGAATCCCATATGCAAAGCCAATTTCATTCCATCAGTCCTATATTCATGATAATGGCACATGTGAGAATTTCTCAAACTAAAGACTAGTTTCAGGAAACACCTGCTAAACAAAACAGTCCAACTCTACACACCTTAGAAATGAACCAAACTCAAAACAAATTCTCTTCTGAAACAGCAATCTGCTTCAATATATTAACTGTGTACCTGCTGCCACTTGCTGCTGTCCTCCAAGATGCAGGGCGTGTCATAAATCGCCTTGTAGTGCTTGCATATCGATACGTAGGAGCCCTCATGCAGGTCCACCTGAATCATCAGGTTGTAATACTTTAACTTCTGCTCCTGAGTCGGTAAAAGGACAAAGTATTAATGATAATAAAAAAGGCAGTTAGTTTTATTAAGCAATTTGGATGCAGCAGCTTTTGAAATGTTTCAAGACTGGGATCGTCTCGTACCTCAGTCCCTTCCTCCTGAAAGAACTTGGTGTTTATCTTCTTGCTGATGATCTGGGTGCGGATGTAATCTTTGACAGCGATGCAAAGCCTCATCTGCTCCAAGATAAACTCCACCTTCTCTTTCTTCTCCATGGAGCCATATGTCTCCACCTGAGCAGCAAAAATAACCCCATAAATGGGCTTGTTTTTGACAACTTTTTATTTTTTTTAAACAGACATGCATCATGTGTCCCACACCTTCCTCACACATCACTTATACGGAGAAAGGCAGAACTGTATCTCACCTGTAGCTCCTGCAGAATGGCAGCCGCTTCTTTGACGTCACCATTCTGCTCCTTGATGTTCGCCAGCGTCTTCGTCAGCCTCGCGCGCTCAATCTCGACATAGATCTGCCAGATAGAATCATTTAGTATGTTTAAAAACCCTCATTTTGCACAGCTTTTAACATGGGATTTATAGGACTAAACCAGAGTGGGCATGGGCCAGCCCTTCCCCCACCTGCTGCCAACGACTGTCAGTCGCCTGGCTGAAAAAGGAAACAGTGCTTTTCCCTTGTTGCTCAAGAAGATAAAGGTTTTAACCTGGAATTATTTCTAATTGACAAAAAATAAAAATAAATACAGAAAGTAGTGATTTAGAAACTAAAAAAGCTCCACCTATTTCACCTTTTTAAAGGCAACGCAGATTTAACACTACAGTAACCAATCTTGGGGCAGGCTGTCTGTTGAACTAGGTCTGAGCGATATGGCCTTAAATCTATATTGCAATATAATCTGAAGCATGTGCGGTAAGGTAATTTATTGCAATATCTTCTGTTCTGTTTATATTTGTCAAAATGACTGTTTTGAACATTCTGACATTCCAGCAGAATGACGACTTCAAAAAAAAAAGTATAAAAGGCCGTTTAAAGCACATTCATTGTGCAAAATGCTTTTTTGGGGGGGGGGGGTCCAACTAAAATATTATCCTCACATAAAGACGAAGATATTTAAATAAAATACAAGCTAAATGGTGAGAAAACTAAATTCAGAATAGTTTCAACTGAAGAGCATAATGTAAAAAGAGGAAGAAAATATCTTTGGGCTTTTAATATCATACAAAAATAAAGCAGCACATATCTAAACAAAAAAAAACTTCAAATTCAACAGTTGTGTTTTTCGTTAAAGAGCAACTCACCCCCCTACCAGAGTCTGACTCTGCCCACATTTCCTGTTCGATAAATGCGGCAAAAGGAGGCGGTGCCTGGTGGAACGAGGGACGGCGGGGGGATAAAGAGATGGGTGCATAAACACTTCCTTGCTATTCCAACTCGCTACGGAGGCGTGGCCGAGGCTCGCCTTGTTTTATAACCCACAGCCGCAGGATGGCTGACGTCAGCCATCCCCGAAGAGTGAACAGCAATGGCCGATTTAAATTCAAGTACAGTGTAGAGTTTTAACCTGAAGAGGGCGCCCAACTGACAGTTCTTGGTAGAAAATTTATATTTTCACTAAAATGTACTAGAATACCAAAAATAATGACCAGACATGTAGACAGCACTATTAGACACACATTTATACAGCTAATCAGCAAAAAAAAAAAAAAAAAAAGTTGAGTTGCTCTTTAAATACAAAACACATTTTTAACTTAATATCTATTGTAAATACGAACAATGAACATTAATATCCTACTTGCGGACCCCAAAGTACATAGGCACAGCTTAATGACATCATAAACGTGCAATCGCGGTAGGCCGGACAGTCAAAACCTCTGCCCTTGGCTAAATTTATAGAATTTCTACCTCATAACATTTATATTGTCAAATACTATGTTGACAATCGTGACTGTACGATGACTACCAGAGCAGGTAGCCTCACTAATTAACCAGAGAATATATCAGTTGGTTATAGTGCCAGTGTTACTATACAAAAAAATAGGGATGCAGCGATTTGAAATTTCGGGCCGATACCAATATTAATATTGCAGTTATAGTCAATAACCAATGTTTACCTAGATTATATTTCCCTACCCTTTCAACAGTTAAAGAAAACGACCCAACTGCTGACGCTGCTTCTCTGCTTCAGTGAAACACCCCCATAATCCTGCGCTGCATCACTATCGCTGTCACATGACCGGACAAGCGCCACATTAACAGCCCCCCTCCAAACAGCAACAAGATAGAAATAAACATTGGTTAGTAATATCGGTCCGGTTTTACTTAGCAGACCGATATGTATAAAAAACAAAACAAAAAAACAAAAAAAACACAAATCGGTTTTGTTGTGGCTGAAAATGGCCCAGTAGTCCCTGATAAATGGCCAAAAACAAACCCCATAATAAAACCCTACAATGGAAAGACCAGTCATGAATATTAAATAAGCTGCGTGCTGATTGGCCGGTTTACCCTGATGGTTCTATAGCTCTATGACGATGGGGTTAATAGTTCTATAACCAACAGTTAAATACAGCTGACATTGAAGTGGGCGGGGACATGTACATTCAGGGGGGCGTGGCTACGGACCAGACTCAGCCGTTTCTCCGTGGATATTATGAAGCTGCATCAGAAAGCAGTTCGCAGACGGTACAGGCTTTTTAGTCTGGTACATTTGACACCGCAAGCTGCCTAAATTAAAAACAACAACAATGTGGTTTTGAAATCTAGGACCCCTTTAATTCCATGAATCAAAACGAAAAATATGTTAGAAATAACACTTTTTATAACTGCAATAATCAATATGTTGCATCATTGTAGCAGCACTAGGAACACGTGTCAATTTTTTGTTCAAAAACTCAACTGGTTTTACTCACAGTTATAATACTGTGAGACTGTTATATTTGGCCCACGCCTCCCCCGGGTTTATATATATATATATATATATATATATATATATACACACACACACATACTTCCCCCTATAACATCCTGTTGTGTCACCTATAACATGTTATAACATCAGGCGATTTCAGACCTTGCCAGCAGTCACAGTGCGAAGTGTGTCGATAAGTCTCAGCTTGATGGTCAGATCGGTGACCGCGTCGACGTACTTGTAGCATTCCTGCACCATTTTGGCAACGGCCTGTGGTGAAGAGCAAAATAAAACGAAGCACATATTCAGGCCACTGTGAAAACAAACTTGTTCAGAGAACTTTAAATTTAAGGAGAACAGATCATTTCAAAACACACACACACACATATATACACACATACAGTTGTGGCCAAAAGTTTGGAGAATGACACCAATATTGGTTTTCACAAAGTTTGCTGCAAAATTACTTTTAGATTTTTGCCTCGGTTGTTTCTGTGATGTACTGAAATATAATTACAAGCACTTTATACGTTTCAAAGGCTTTTATTGACAATTACATGACATTTATGCAAAGAGTCAGTATTTGCAGTGTTGGCCCTTCTTTTTCAGGACCTCTGTTATTCGACTGGGCATTCTCTCAATCAACTTCTGGGACAAATCCTGACTGATAGCAACCCATTCTTTTATAATCACTTCTTGGAATTTTATCAGAATAAGTGGGTTTTTGTTTGTCCAGCCGCCTCTTGAGGACTGACCACAAGTTCTCAATGGGATTAAGATCTGGGGAGTTTCCAGGCCATGGACCCAAAATTTCGACGTTTTGGTCCCCGAGCCACTTATCACTTTTGCCTTATGGCACGGTGCTCCATCGTGCTGGAAAATGCATTGTTCTTCACCAAACTGTTGTTGGATTGTTGGAGGGTGTTTTGGTACCATTCTTTGTTCATGGCTGTGTTTTTGGGCAAAATTGTAAGTGAGCCCACTCCCTTGGATGAGAAGCAACCCCACACATGAATGGTCTCAGGATGCTTTACTGTTAGCATGACACAGGACTGATGGTAGCGCTCACCTTTTCTTCTCCGGACAAGCCTTTTTCCAGATGCCCCAAACAATCGGAAAGAGGCTTCATCGGAGAATATGACTTTGCCCCAGTATTCAGCAGTCCATTCACCGTACTTTCTGCAGAAGATCAATCTGTCCCTGATGTTTTTTTTTGAGAGAAGTGGCTTCTTTGGTGCCCTTCTTGACACCAGGCCATCTTCCAAAAGTCTTCGCCTCACTGTGCGTGCAGATGCGCTCACACTTGCCTGCTGCTATTCCTGAGCAAGCTCTGCACTGGTGGCACTCCGATCCCGCAGCTGAATCCTCTTTAGGAGACGATCCTGGCGCTTGCTGGACTTTCTTGGACGCCCTGAAGCCTTCTTAACAAGAATTGAACCTCATTCCTTGAAGTTCTTGATAATCCTAAAAATTGTTGATTTAGGTGCAATTTTAGTAGCCACAATATCCTTGGCTGTGAAGCCATTTTTATGCAACGCAATGATGGCTGCACGCGTTTCTTTGCAGGTCACCATGGTTAACACTGGAAGAACAATGATTTCAAGCATCACCCTCCTTTTTAACGTGTCAAGTCTGCCATTCTAACCCAATCAGCCTGACATAATGATCTCCAGCCTTCTACATTCTCACCTGAGTTAACAAGACGATTACTGAAATGATCTCAGCAGGTCCTTTAATGACAGCAATGAAATGCAGTGGAATTTTCATGGCAAAAAAGGACTATGCAATTCATCTGATCACTGTTCATAACATTCTGGAGTATATGCAAATTGCTATTATAAAAACTTAAGCAGCAACTTTTCCAATACTTATGCAATTCTCAAAACTTTTGGCCACGACTCTGTGCGCGCGTGCGTAGGTGCGTACGTACATACGTACACACACACACAGTATTCAGACCCCTTAAAATTTGTCACTGTTTCATTGCTGCCGTTTGCTAAAATCAAAAAAGTTCATTTTTATTTCTCATTAATGTACACTCAGCACCCCATCTTAACTTAACTGAAATATCACATGGTCATAAGTATTCAGACCCTTTGCTCAGTACTGAGTAGAAGCACCCTTTTGAGCCAGTACAGCCATGAGACTTGGGAATAATGCAACAAGTTTGTCACACCTGGATTTGAGGATCATCTGCCATTCAGAAACACTCCCACAATATGATGCTCCCACCACCATGTTTCACTGTAGGGATTGTATTGGCCAGATGATGAGCAGTGCCTGGTTTTCTCCACACATACCGCTTAGAATTAGAAACTCCAAAAAGTTCAATCTTGGTCTCATCAGACCAGAGAATCTTATTTCTCATAGTCTGGGAGTCCATGTGTTTTTTGGCAAACTCTATGCTGCCTTTCATATGTCTTGCACTGAGGAGAGGCTTCCGTCGGGCCATTCTCCCGTAAAGCCCAGACTGGTGGAGGGCTCCAGTGATGGTTGACTCTGTAGAACTTCCTCCCATCTCCCTACTGCATCTTGGGAGCTCAGCCACAGTGATCTTTGGGTTCTTCATTACATCTCTCACCAAGGCTCTTCTCCCACAATTGCTCAGTTTGGCTGGACGGCCAGGTCTAAGAAGAGTTCTGGTCGTCCCAAACTTCTTCCATTTGAAATTATGGAGGCCACTGTACTCTTAGGAACCTTGAGTGCTGCAGAGATTCTTATGTAACCATGGCCAGATCTGTGCCTTGCCACAATTCTGCCTCTGAGCTCCTTAGGCAGTTCCTTCGACCTCATTATTATCATTTGCTCTGACATGCACTGTGAGCTGTAAGGTCTTAAATAGACAGGTCTGTGCCTTTCCTAATCAAGTCCAATCAGTTTAATTAAACACAGCGGGACTCCAATGAAGGTGCAGAAGAGGATCAGAAGAGTGTCACTGCTAAGGGTCTAAATACTTATGACCATGTGATAGTTCAGTTTCTTCTTTTTTTATTAATCTGCAAAAATGTCTACATTTCTGGGTGTGTTTTTTTTGTCAAGATGGGGTGCTCAGTGAACCTTAATAAGAAATAAAACGATTTTTAAAATTTATTTTAACAAATGGCTGCAATGAAACTAAGGCTACGTTCACACTGCAGGCTGAAACGACCCAATTCCGATTTTTTTGGCCCTATGCGACCTGTATCTGATCTTTTCATGACAGTCTGAAGGACACAGACCCGATCTTTTCAAATGCAACCCATGCCACTTGGGTATGTGGTCCAAAATCCGATACGTATCCGATCTTTTGAAATGCGACTTCAGTCTGAACGGTCAGGTCGCATGTATCCGACCCGCATGTCACTGATACTATGTTCCCGTGACAGAGTAAATCGAAGGTGCTCACAAACATAATCAAAAGTGGATCTGGACATTCGGAAGTTACTGATGAATTCTGTATTAGTGAAGCCACTCGCATTAGTATCCCACCACTCCTGGCTGCGACTCCGAACCCACACGTTTCTCTGTACCGAGGTTGCTACCACTGCTCCATTAAACACCATGGCCAAAAACCTTGCTCTCCTCCTTTTTAGTTTTCTCCTTAAAACGAGAAGATTGAAATTGTGCTGGCTCCGTTGTGAAAATAACGTTAATAAGGCTAAACGAGCTCCACTGTCAACATCCATGTGTAATGCTGCGTTCTATATGTCTTGTAAGCGCGTCTTGCAACTCGAGAGTGACGTCACATCCGTGTTGGAAAACGAGTTACAGCGGGTTTTTGCGTTCTGTTTTGCACACAACACGACAGGTCGGAGAAAAGATGGATGCCTCCAGGAAACCCGCTGTTGCGCTAGCTCTGAAAGTACAGAGAGCTAATATCAAAGTTTGTGGTTCATCATCAAAATATGGAAGAAGATGATAGCAAGCGGAGAATGTAAGTTCATGTTTCATCTTATTTGATTGTAGTCTATTATTGCTTTAACCGCTGTTTAAGCCAAAATTCCGTAGCTCAAAACTCGGCATTGTTGTCATAGCAACATGGAGCATCTCTAGCCAAATTAAACTGGACAAGCTACAAAATAACTTATTAGGCGGCACGTAATTAGGCTGTAGCGACATGCCTAGAGGTAACCATATACACTGCTATGTGTACGACTTCTACATTTGGTTACAACAAAGACAAAAGTGCTTAAAATAGTAGAAAACCACAACGTTTACTTATGTGTGATGCTCGTGGTAGCAATTTTGGAACTGAACTCGGGGTCCTCTGAGCCTCGACGAGTTGACGACCTGTATATACGACCTCAGGGGCGTTCTATTTGCTACTTCCGGTTCGCAATTGTGCAAACAGAGTTTGGTGGACAAATAGAACGCAGCATAACTACTTCCGCAAACAAAAAGTGACGTCGTTGACCGTTGAGTACTCTTCTGCGCATGTGGGTCAATTCTGGGACATTTCACGTTCACACAGGAGATCACAAATGGTCGCATTTAATTGGAAATGTGAACGCCTTGCAAAAGAAATCTAATTTTTTTCAAAAAATCGGAATTGAGCATTAAGCCCTGCAGTGTGAACGCAGCCAAAGAGACGAATTTAAAGGGGCTTGTAGGCTTGTGATTAGCAAAAACCTGAAGGAAAACAGCAGTCGGGGTTAGGGATGGGCATTCGATTAAACCGTCTTCATCGATCATCGGCAAAAAGAGTCGAAATAGAGGATGAGAGAGATCAGCGTAACCAACAATGAATTAGGCTCATCAACAGAGAAAAAAAGACAAAAACAAAAGAAACCAGAACTTATATACAACTTTAGCACCAGTCTACTGATTTTTGTTGAGAAAGATGAGCATGTTAACGTGCGCTGAGGTCAGACACGAAAGCAGCCTGGTAAGCAGACTGACCCCCAATTTCCACTGCATGCGCTCCGCTCCGGCATGCACTCCGCAGCAGAAACGCTCCCATTGTAGTCAATGAGAGCATTTCCACTGCCGCCGCAGAGCGGCGCAGACCACGGAATGAAGAATTTTGTTCTGACTTCCACATTTATTACTGGCTTTTATCGCGAGATCTCGCATGCTTCTTTGACCACCTCTGGGCTGCGGACCGGAGCGGAGCAGATCTAGAGCGCATGCAGTGGAAATTGCGAACGGCTGCGGAGTGCGTGGCGGTACCGGAGCGGAGCGCATGCAGTGGAAATTGGGGGTGACGGTCCAGCCTGCTGTCGCGTCTGACCTGCAGTGCCGAGATCACCTGCTGTGAGGGGACAGACGTCGCTGTGATACACATACCTCCGTGCTAACTTGGCAAGCCTCTGGAATCTTGTTTAATTCATTTTCCAACCAGTCTGTATGGGTGCAATCCAGGGGTGGCGGAGCCTCCCTCAGAAAGTAATCGGTGAGGAAGTTTCTCTGCTCATCTCGGCTCCTCCGTGCTAACACCGTTTTGATGCTAGTTTGAGACCAAGAGCAGGATGCTCCGCTTCTAACCAGGGTTGGAAGTGTGTTCAAGTACTTATACACAGCTTCGCAGTGTTGGCAGTGAACCGAGACTTTTTGTTTTGTTAGTTTTTTTAGTCAAAACGGTCCCACGCCACACTTTGCTGCGACTTCTTCATGACAATGCTACTTTTGAAATACACAGAAACTCGCAAGAAACTGAGTCGGCCTGTAGGTTTTATTTTCAGTCATCGCCCTCATGTGGTAAATTTTTTAATTACTGCCACATAGCTAAATTAATTGCATTCCTTCAAAACTCACACTACGCAACAGAACATGTGCTAATTGATCGGTAAAAAAAATTTCATTGATGAAATTCTAAATGATCAATTAATCGATCGTCGGGGTAAATGGATCACTGACCTGTTTGAGCTGACTTCTCCTTTTGGTGAGTAACATGATGTTTTCATTCAGGGCGTCCCAATCCTTCGCTTCATAACACATCTGGACCACGGCCACGAGGATTCTGGAGGTGGACAACATATCCGATGCCTGTGAAAGTTCGACCAGAACATATTCATTAAAATACACTTGTCTACATATTGCAACTTAAATTTAAATGACTTTTTTTTTTTTTTTTTTGCCAAAAGGTCAGTTTTTATAAACCTCACTGACTCTGAAAGCAACACGGGAAAAATAAGTTCAGGACTTTAGTGGCTTAGGAATTATTATTGGTAAATTGCTGCGTATTAAAAATGTGACTAAAATATTTAACAAAGAGAAATAAAATGGTACAAATCAAACTAAAAAGGAAAAAAAAATAAAAATAAAAGCTCTGCCAGTAACCGCCTGCATCAAGCAAACACTTTACTAGTAGTTTTATCGAGAAGAATTAATTTCTTGGACACAGAATAAATTTGTGGTTCCTATTAATAAATCAATATTAGTAACTCTTTTGATAATCAATAGGCTAGGACAGCAGTTCTCAAAGTTGGGGTCGGGAACACACTTTTTGGGTCACAAACACACAAGTGTGGGGTCTCGAAATGCTTTTGGAAAAAAAAGAAAAAAACTAAAACAATAGCAACGAGAAAGCATATGCATTTTTGAAACAGTATACAAGATTTTAAAAATACAGGACATCAACTTTTCCAGAATTACTTTACATGTAAACACATCAGGTGGGAGGCTTTCACTCACTGTTCTAGTCTGTTTCTCCAGTGACAACAAGCTCTCCACTGCCTCCTGTAACTTCCCCTCCTGCAGAAGAAAACACACAAACATTAACTTTGTCAATATCTTTAAAAACTGCAAACTACCATGTTTTCGTTCGTCTTACAGAATGCTAAAGTAACCGGTTAGCAGGTTGGCTACATCTGATGCTAACCTCGGAGCTAAACATGGCTAGCTTCACTTTAACAACAAACCCTGGCGTTTAAATGAAAACGCAAATGTTGTATTAAATGTAGGTTAAAAAAAATTCCGACTTATTAGTTTCCCGCGCTCAATATATATATTAATAGGTTAATTTCCCGATAGAACAGTTAGTTTGAGTGCTAACGCACCAACCTGGAATCCACCATGACTCAGCCAGCGCTGGCCTTTCTCTCAAAAGCTCACTTACTTTGGCCATTTTTTCGCACTCCGGGAGCCTCTGATCTACAGTGGAACTGTAGTCAACCTCCATCTTCACAATCTTCCCATCGGATCTTTCAGATCGCTCATCAGACATTGTCGCGTTTGTGTGTGGGGGGGGACAAACTACGACTATTTTCCTTTTCCTGCGACTTAGCCTGACGCTGTTTGTCTCGTCAAATGAACGAAGCCAGGAGGTGACCAATCAGAACAGAGAACCAAGTGGCTGGTTTGGTGCCTGGAAGACCCGGGGCCCGTCTCTGAAATATTGTAATTACTGTCAGGCGCAACAAAGGCAGCTCAGTTGTAGTTTGTCTGCACGTTCAGAGTTTTAAAGCGTTTAAGGACAGACTCCGATCCATAAATGCACAAATGACACAGAAAACAGTGTATAAAAGCACGAACTATGAAAGTATATTTTAAAATTTACAGATATTACATTCATAAAATGTATAATTAAGAAATACAGCGTAAAACTTTTTTTGTAAAAAAACAAAAAAACAAAAAAAAAAACAACAACACAAAAAACATAATTAAGATCAATCAATTTATATAAAGATATTGCATGACAGCCTTGGTGGGGGATCGGAGTTCGGGATGATTAGCCAGGAAGCCTGAAGTAATGTTTATCAGTGTGAATGCTGTAGGCATTCAAACAAATAAATCTTTATTCTTCCATCTTATAGTTGCTTCCGTACGTTTGTTGAACTTTAACTACTTCTGCATACTTTGTGCTATTTTAACCATTCAACTTTTCAATTATTCTGCTTATTCTGCTCTTTCAGGCTATATCTTTTGGTATTCATAACCTTTATACTTTTTATAATATTCAACTTTTTATGCTTTTTTTTGCTCCCATTGAAATGAATGGAAAACCTCAAAAATTCCTGTTTTGTAATTCCTCGCCTGTTTTGCAAAACTAACTGCTTCCACATACTTCCACAGTTTTTTGGCAAATCGACCCGAAGCAAAGTGGCCGCACCCAGGAGGGACCATTGGAATGCATTGGGACTGAGCAAAAATTCAGAGGAGGACAGCTGGATTCTGACCAATATTCGTAAAGTCATATCTCATAAACGATGCGACGTAGAAACATGAGCCTTGTGCCAATATAACTTCAGACCTTCCTGACGCTCATGATTCAACAATTTTTTTGATACCTGTTACCGTTTCTCCATAAGTTTTGTTTGTTTGAGTGTAACAAATCTGCTCTTCGCTAAAACGGCTCAGATTCAAAAATGCCAAAATCATGCTAATTTTTACAAAATAACTGCTCCTAGACAGATTGAGGTACACACACGAAACGAACCATGATTCTTCATCAAAGCCTGCTGATACTCACAGTGAAAGAATAATTTCGATAGGCCTTATATTTTCAGAGTAAGAGGATGTAGTTCAGGACCAAGGAAGGTAAGATTAATGTTTCCATCAAAGTTATCAACATATTCAACGTCATTTTACGGCTGTAATATTATATTTTCAACAAATTGAGTGGTTTGAGAGCGTTCCCCTGTCCGTTCCGATAAAAACGGTACATTGGTGACGTCGATAGGCCTTACGGTTCTTAAGTTATTAAGAGTAGTTCAGAAGCTGCGTTACTTGTTAAAGCGGCTGAGAAATTAGGAGACATAAGTGAGCTGCTGCACTTAGACTGTCTCCCCCAGTCACAGCCTGCGTGTGATTGGTCGGAAAATGGCAGGCCTTTTCATGGCTTTAGGTGGAGCTCCCTCTTGTGGTAGAAAGGAGAATTTCTATACATTATGGCCTCCACTGTAAAACTGACATTTCAGGGTTATTGTAAGACATCTCAAACAACTTGTAGATTTAATACAAATCAGTTCAGCATTACTTTTGATTATTCTGTAAAATATAATGATCAATACAGTCTCATAGGTACTAGGAAGGCAACAGCGGCCATTTTACTCCAACACCTGGAAAACAGTGATTACTTTTTAAGGGCAATTACACAGACTTGTATGTTTATGGGATAGTAGGCATTATAAATGGAGTAAGATATTGTTAGCTAACTTGCTATTGTTATCCATTATACTAACACTAGCATTTAAGCTAACATTAGCATTTTAGCTAATTTTTACTTAATAGCTAAAGTTAACATACAGAATGGATTGAGATACAGTTAACCAACATGTTAGTGTTTGCCAACATGCTATCTCTGGCATTTAAGCTAACATTAGCATTTTAGCTAATTTTAGCTATCATTTGGTTTTTGGGTTGATTGTAACATACTGAATGGTTTGAATTATTGTTAACCAATATGTCCAGGTTTGCCAACATGCTACCAATAGCTTTTTTACTAACCATTGCAATGTAGCTCATTTAACCTAACAATAACATTTTAGCTAATTTTAGCTATCATTTGGTTTTTGGGTTGATTGTAACATACTGAATGGTTTGAACTATCGTTAACCAATGTGTCCATGTTTGCCAACATGCTACCAATAGCTTTTTTACTAACCATTGCAATGTAGCTCATTTAAGCTAACATTTTCAATTTTCAATAATATTGGTGTTATAGCTTGTTGTCAATTTACTTAATATAATAAGTCTTCTTTTAACCAACATAGTTGTGTTTCCCAACATGCTACTACTAGCGCTTTGGGTAATATTTGGAATTTAGCAGATTTTAAGTAACACTGGCATTTTAGCTAATTGTGAGTTTTTCTATGCAGTAGGGTTGGTAGACTACTTTTCTTTTTTCTGCTGATTCTGTGCAATACACTTCAGCAAGTCTTCTACAGTTGACTTCAAATACTTCAGGTACTAGGCAGGCAACAATGGCCATTTTACTGTTCCAACACCTGGAAAACAGTGATTACTTTTAAATGGCAGTTACACAGACTTGTGTGTTTAGGCAATCTTAGGCATTATAAATGAAGTAAGATATTGTTAGCTAACTTACTATTGTTATCCATTATACTAACACTAGCATTTAAGCTAACATTAGCATTTTAGCTAATTTTGACCTAATAGCTAAAGTTAACCTACTGAATGGATTGAGATACTGTTAACCAACATGTTAGTGTTTGACAACATGCTATCTCTGGCATTTTAGCTAACACTAACATTTTAGCTAACATCGGCATTTTAGCTAATTTTAGCTATCATTTGGTTTTTGGGTTGATTTTAACAAACTGAATGGGTTGTTTTTGTTAACCAATATGTTCATGTATGCCAAGATGCTAGCAGTAGATTTTTTACTAACCATAACAATTTAAGTCTTTCAAGCTAACAATGGAATTTTAGCAAATTTTGACTTAACAACCAAAATTAACATAATGAAAGGATTGAGTTAATGTAAACCAACATGTTGGTACTTAACAACATGCTATCTCTAGCATTTAAGCTAAAAATAACATTTAAGCTAACATTAACATTTCAGCTAATGTTAGCTAATATTTGTATTTGAGGAAGATTTTATTATACTGAAAGGATTAAGTTCATGGTAACGATTATGTTAGTGTTTGCCAACATGCTTTCTGTGGCATTTAAGCTAACATTAGCATTTTAGCTAACATTAGAAATTTAGCTAATATTAGCTAGCATTTGGTTTTTGAGTTGATTTTAACATACTGAATAGGTTGAGTTATTGTTAACCGATATGTTCATGTTCGCTACCATGCTGCTAATCGTTTTTTTTTTAACTTACCATTGCAATTAAGCTCATTCAAGCTAACAATGGAATTTTATCTCATTTTGACTTAACAGTTAGAAGTAACATAATGAATGGATTGAGTTACTTTTAACCAACATGTTGGTGTTTACCAACAAGCTATCTCTAGCATTTAAGCTAAAGTCAACATTTAGGCTAACATTAGTATTTTAGCTAATGTTCGCTAATATTTGCATTTTGGGAAGATGTTATACTGAAAGGATTAAGGTAGGTAACGAACATGATACTGTTTGCCAACATACAACCACTAGCATTTAAGCTAACACTAGTATTTCAGTTAGTATCAAAATTTAGGTTTATTTTGGCTTAACAGCTACGGTTACCTTGCTAAATGGATTTTGTTAATGTTTAGAGCCATGTTAGTGTTCGCCAACATACTACCACTAGCAGTTTAGCTAACATTTGCATTTCAGCTAATTTTAGCTAACACTTCCCTTTAAGCTTATTTTTATTATACTAAATGGACTGAATTATTGTTTACCAACATGTTTGTGTTTGGCAACATGCTACCATACGCTTCCATACGTTTTTTTGAACTTCAACTACTTCTGCATACTTTGTGCTTTTTTAACCATTCAACTTTTCAACTATTCTGCTCATTCTGCTTTTTCCGGGTATATCTTTTGGTATTTATAACATTTTTACTTTTCATAATATTCAACTTTTTATTTTAGCTAATTGTGACAGTTTTTCTATGTGGTACGGTTGGCAGACTACTTGTCTTTTTTCTGCTGATTCTGTATATTACACTTCACCAAGTCCTTTACAGTTGACTTCAAACACTTCAGCCATTTTCTGCAAGTAAATTCAGCTTACAGCATTCACACTGCATTTTCGCAGGAAATGCAACTTTTTCTAGTTTGTGTTGTCGTTTAGAAACGATGGTTAAAATACAGGAAGATAAAGATTTTAGATGAGATGTGGAAATCTGTTTTCACCCAGATTAGGGACCAGTTTATAGTTCGGACCTTGTATCTTTTAGATAAACATTTTTTAAAACATTTTAATTTTGGTTAAAGGGAAATAAAACCAGGTCAATAATTAAATTATTTGGAATGACTGAGTGGCAGAACTTACAGACACCCCTTACTCTGTGAGCTTGACAGTTACTTTTTCATTAATTAAAAATAAAATACATGCACAAACTCAAACATTAAGCTTGTTAAACGTGCATTCAATTTGCAAACTCCCGCTGTAAAAACGGTATTGGCTGACGCTCACTACTAAGGGGGACTGTAGGGAGGATTCTCATGGGATCAGCGTTAAAATAGCACATTTACTGGCAAATTATATTTTATATTACACTGAAAAATACCTTTTGTAGATTTAAGAGGTGCTGTAAGATAGTATTACACGGATGGAAAACACGCATTGACAAAATCACCATTATTATGTCCTGATTGTCAATACATTACTTATACATAATTCTGTTCTTTTAACTTTATCTACATAGAGCACCAAATCACAGCCAAAGTCGGTTCAAGGCACTTTACACTAACCAAACAACTTTCTTTTAGTTCTTTAAGTATTTTTTTAGCCTTAATCAGGTACACCATAATGAAAACAATTTAATTAATAAGATTAATTTTCCTCTGGGATTAATAAAGTCTTCTTGAATTGAAACAACAGAAACACAAAACAACACCAGCACTTCTTTGCAATTAACTAACCTGTGAGTGGAGGACGTTGAGCAAATGAAAAAAATAAAATAAAGCACACTGTCATAGTCACAGTCCACAGGCAGGTGTCCTTACACTACCTGCAGTGTGATTTTTCTATATTTGCTCAGCAGCACTGTAGTGAAATGCTCCCTTTAAAGTAGTAATTGATCTAATACAAAAGATTTTAGAAGCATAAACGTCAAATGATTTAACTTCTTCCTGACTGAGAGGCCAAACTAAACCCAAAAACGGGATATTCGTCAGAGTGCAGTTTCTAAGGATTGTAAAACAAGTCCAGCAGAGACTGAACTTGCAGAGGAAACTGGAATAAAACATGTGTGGGTACCTTTGCGACATCCTACAGAGCAGTGATGGAGAGGGTGTTGATGTACTGGACTGCACCCCAGTGTGGCACTGACGCTTTCAGTGTGGCAGACAAGAGGGCCCTGCAGAGGATGGCAAGGGGAGCAGAGAAGGTGCTTGGATTTTCCATGCCTTCCATCCAGGATCTGCTTCACAGACGCTGCAGGAACATCTGCTTTGAAAAAGCTGACCTCTTCTTCTAGCTTTTGCAGAATGGTGTTGTAAATACTCCATGTCACACAAAAACGATAGAAACAATAAATGATAAACAAGGGATGCACAGATAAAATATGACAAGCCGAGTACAAGTACCAACATTTGACAACACCAGTTGACGTCATTACACTTCTACAATCAATTTGAAAACGTTTAGTCTTTATGGGGTCAAATCAGTCTCATTAAGAATTAACTCATGCAGGGTTTTTCACAAATTCACATGCTCATTCACAAATGCACACGCTCTGGTTCACAAATATAATTTCGAAGAAACACTTGTAATATAACTTCACAAATGCACACGATCTGTTTCACAAATGCACACGATCCATTTCACAAATGCACACAATCTGTTTCACAAATATAATTTTGAGGGAAGCTTCAAATATAAACTCACAGATCATACGAATCGCTAAATGTGCATTTGCGAACCATTTCTCATTTGCGAATCTCTGTATTTGTGAGACAATTTTGAGACTGTTGTAACGTTGCAGGTCAACAAACGTCACCATTGGCTAATGAATCTGTCAATCAAATTTACGATTCTGATTGACAGATTCGTCAGCTAACCAAAGTCTTCGTTTTCAGCCAATCGTATGGCTGCTTACAAGAGAGTTCTGACACTCCCATAGACTTCTGTGGAAAGAATGGAATGCGGAAGTCACGTGGGTCTGCAGCTGCAGATACTTCCAAACAGCGCAGAATCATTGCCCGCAGATCGTCCTCGGCGTTTTGGAACTATTGTCCCGGCAAGTTAATAGAATCACAACATTTTTTTGTGCTGACTGCTCTGTACCAAAAATAAGTCAAGGGTCTTATTTAATGTAGCCAGTTTTGGTTAATTAACTGTGTTAATGAGCTAGTTGTAGTTTAACTGCAGCTAGCTAATTGTGAGTAGCAGAGGTCTGGAAAAGCTTGACGACCTGTTGACGGGTTTATTTCAGTATGTCAAATTCAGCTTTTTAAAAATATTCATCACAGTTTGAAATAGGATATACACTTTTATATCTCTTTAATTTTAATGGTGATTTTTTTTGGCTAAAATATATCTGAGTTGCTGGTCGCTGTATCAAGTCTTTAACTGACTTTGATGCATCAGAGATGGAAGCATAAATGGAAATATCAGTAAAGAAAAATGTGATTGTGAAGATGAGAAATGATTTCTTTGTTTTTCAGTTAAACCACATAAGAACTGACTGCAATAAACTGCTGAAGCATATGGCACACAGGATCACCAAAGTAACAAGATATGTTGTTTTCTTGTTTTGTGTCCTCCAAAATAATAAGAGCTGAATCAAGACATTTAAAGAAAAGTACTTGAACACCATAACCTTTATAAAGTTGATATTTACTGCAGAACTTTTCATTTGCACTTGTTTTATGAAATTATCGTTTGTAATCATTTAAGTAGATTACAATCTTTTTTTTAACACAAGAATTGAAGAATTATGTAGAATGTCAGCCTAAATAAACTGTTGAAGAGTAACTAAAAAAAGTCTTATTAAACTATTACAGGTAACACTGCGTTGCATTCATGTCCATCTTCCTGTTTTCAGATGAGTTTCTGAACGGAGAGCTGATCAGTGATCAGGTTTGGTGGAACTTCCTTGTTCTGTCAGTGATGGAGTGATACATAAGTTGGTAAGTGGAGTGCTGGAGGTGGCTGGGTGGTGATGGGGAGGCTGTCAAAATAAAATCAAAATGATCAGAAATGACTTCATTTCATACCAAAGCCAATGCAAGCATTGCAATCTTTTTTTAAATTATTCCCTGAACATGCCAAGACTATGTATGATTAGAATAACATATGTAGAATCATTTAAATTAAAGTGCAAGGGACAAAAAAAATCCCGTATGCGTGTGTGTACATGTATAGCTATACTTGTGAGGACCAACCTTTGACAGGCCACCAGCATTGTGTGGACATTTGTAGTTGTGAGGACATTTTGCCTGGTCCCCACAATGTTTAACTAGCTATTAAACTTTACTAGTTAGGTTTAGAGGTATGGTGTAAATTAGGTTAAGGTTAGGGTTAGGCATGTATCAGTAATGGTTAGGTTTAGGGAAAGTGTCTGGGTTAGGCATAGTAAAATTAATGGAAGTCAATACAATGTCAACACAAGTATAGCAAGACGTGTGTGTGTGTGTGTATTGAAGCTGATGTGGGCCATCACAATTCCTTTTTGCACTGGTTTCCAGCTACCTGTTTGACCAATCTTAAGTCCACAGAAGA
This sequence comes from Valencia hispanica, assembly GCA_963556495.2. Taxonomy (NCBI): domain Eukaryota; kingdom Metazoa; phylum Chordata; class Actinopteri; order Cyprinodontiformes; family Valenciidae; genus Valencia; species Valencia hispanica. The sequence continues at coordinate 18,255,701 of OY747703.1, forward strand.
GTGTTATGTCTTGGAGGAATGTGATGGCTTTGTTGTACTCTTCCATCTTATGCCTAAGTGCCATCACAGAGTGGCGTGTAAAGCCCTGATTGAAAATATTTGACAATGCAGATTAAACTTATTGTACACAGCTTTCTGTTATTATGACCTCTGGCGATGGTGAGGTTTTTCCTGCTGACTTGAGCCAACCATTTCCTTCTTCTTTCTGTGTCTTTAGGGAAGCCGTACGTTCTGATCCCTTTCTTGGACCGATTGCTGCATTCAAATGCAGCACAGCCAGTCATGGTAAAGCAATAAACATATAAAGGTATTATTTAAATATACATTTTATACATACATATACAAAAACATCGTCCTACCGAGCCATGTTGGGTGTCGGTGTATGAATGCGAGTATGAGTGGGTGAATGTGGCTTCAATATAAAGCGCTTTGAGTGGTCAGTATGACTAGAAAAGCGCTATATAAGTTCAGTCCATTTACCATTTACCATTTACATATGAAATGTTGTACAAAACCAAATATATGTATAATTACACTTAAATTTTTCTCTTGTTCCCCCCTAAATATCTTGATTTGTAATTTGAATTTTTCACCCACTAAGTCCTTCATGGCAAAACATTTTACTAATGAACTGTTTCTCTATTGTTTTCAGGAAGGTCACCAGTGGTTGATATCAAAGGGAGCTGCTGTTAATGTTACCAAGGATGAACCTTCATTTGAACTTCAGCACATTTCCCAAGTTTGATCCATGCAGTGTATTTGTAATGACAGTGAGAATGATAGTAAAAATACTTCATTAAAGCTTGTTTTACATTTTGCGTAATATTTAATAAAAAGTTAGCGTATTGTTTTTTCCTCAATTAACACTTTTTTTTTTTTTACATACACTGGTTTTAACATTATCAATGAATTACTATTTTTCTGTACTGAGGCCAGAACCACAATCAACTGGGTTATAGATGCATGAGTTCATAAGAAAATAAATATAGAATGATGTGTTCTACCGAAAAAATTAATCCCAGGTCATCAGTCAATGCATAGACAGCCGCATATTTTCCTCCAAATTATTTAAAACTGGTTCAAAACATGTAACTCAGATCAGCCTTACATTAAGCTAATTTTCTATCCAACAGCAGGCAAAGAGAACACAGACTGAATGTCATCTGCTAGACATATAGGGTGGTTTAGGAGAAAATCCTGGGAACAGTAATATCACATGCTTTGTTGAAAGATGGAGATCTAAAGGTAAGCTGGAGCAGAGGTCTTAACCACTGGCATGTTTTAAGTGTGTAGGAGGACAAGGTATGGCATTAACATTGCTATCATTCAGAAAACAGGCTATAAATTGGGTATTAATACTCCAGTTTAGGGTTTCTTGTGGCACAAAGTTATTAAACATGCTTATATTGAGCAGTGTAGTGCATTAATTTATCAATATGATCAGTGATCTACATGTATTCTACAATGTGTTAGCGCTCTCGTCTCCCTCTAAAATGTCGAACAGTGACGAGCTGTTCTGTGCGCATGCGCAGTGAAGTTTAACCGCAACACATGGCGATAAGTAGCGACCGTTATACTTTTTTTTTTCTTCTTTTTTGTTTAACCACAATGACAGTACAATATTCACAACCATATTGACATCTTCAATACAACAGAAACAATAATACAATGATGTCTTAGTAATCAAAACATAATAAAACCACATAATCATAACCCTAATTTAGCAAACAAATAATTTGGTAAGATGTTCCATAAACTATTAGGGATTCTAATAAATCTTTGACTCCATTTAATTTTCAAAACCTGATTAAAAACAGTAAAAGGCAAGGCAAGGCAATTTTATTTGTATAGCACACTTTCAACAGCAGGGTAATTCAAGGTGCTTTACATGATTTGGTGATTTAAAAGAAACACATAAAAGAAACACACATTACACATGATACACAATAAAGCAAGAGAAAAATAAAAAAAAGCAAGAGAGCATGAACACATTTCATACATATAACATCAAGCATTTACTCAAAAGCAATTCTAAACAGATGGGTTTTTAGTCTCGATTTAAAGCAGTTCAGAGTTTCAGCAGCTCTACACTCGTCAGGAAGTCTGTTCCAGATAAGGGGAGCATAGAAACTGAAAGCTGCTTCTCCATGTTTAGTTCTGAGTCTAGGGATGTTTAGTAGGCTAGAGTTGGAGGACCTGAGTGGTCTTGGTGGTTGGTACCATGACAACAGGTCTTCAACATATTTTGGTGCTAAGCCATGTAATGATTTATAAACTAGTAAAAGTATTTTAAAGTCTATTCTCTGAGCTACAGGGAGCCAGTGTAAGGACTTTAGAACTGGGGTGATGTGCTCTACTTTCCTGGTTCTAGTGAGGACGCGAGCGGCAGCGTTCTGGATCAGCTGCAGCTGTCTGATTGACTTTTTAGGCAGACCTGTGAAGATGCTGTTGCAGTAATCAATCCGACTAAAGATAAACGCATGGATGAGTTTTTCTAGGTCGTGTTGCAAAATCAGTCCTTTAATCCTAGAGATGTTCTTCAGGTGATAGAACGCTGACCTTGTTATTGCCTTTATGTGACCCTGGAGGTTCAGGTCTGAGTCCATTACTACACCTAGGTTACGAACCTGATCAGTAGTTTCTAGCTGTATTAATTGAAGCTGTGTGCTGACTCTTGATTGTTCCTCCTTGGGTCCAAAAATAATCACTTCAGTCTTGTTTCTATTCAGCTGGAGAAAGTTATGGCACATCCATCCATTTATTTGGTCAATGCATTGATTTAGGGTTTGAATGGGTTCAGAGTCACCTGGTGACATTGTAATGTAGAGCTGAGTGTCATCTGCGTAGTTATGGTAGCTAATGTTATTGGTCGCTATAATCTTGCCTAGTGGGAGCATGTAGATATTAAATAAGAGGGGCCCCAGGATGGAGCCCTGGGGCACCCCACATGTGATTTCTGTTCGTTCTGATGAAAAGTTTCCTATTGAAACATAGAAGTCCCTGTTCTTTAGGTAAGACTCGAACCAGCCAAGTACTGTACCAGAGAGTCCGACCCAGCTCTCCAGTCGTTCCAATAAAATATCATGATCAACAGTGTCAAATGCTGCACTGAGGTCCAACAGAACCAGCACTGTGGTTCTTCCACAGTCTGTATTTATGCGGATGTCATTAAATACTTTGACGAGGACAGTCTCGGTGCTGTGGTGAGCGCGGAAACCAGACTGAAAAGCATCAAAACGGTTTGTCATTGTTATGAAGCCATTTAACTGCTGAAACACAGCTTTTTCAATAATCTTACTGATGAATGGGAGATTAGAGATTGGCCTGTAGTTCTGCATTAACGTGTTGTCCAGATTTTTCTTCTTTAGCAGTGGTTTAATAACTGCTGTTTTTAAAGCCTGAGGGAAGACACCTGATAGCAGTGATGAGTTCAAAAGTAAAAACATCTAGTCCTCCATCAGCTAAAGAGTTTGACAAGACATTTTTCTTAACTTTATGTGTTTTGTTTTTCCAAAGAAAACTAAATAAAATGTTATCCAGATCAGAGCATTGAGATTTAGTGACATCTAGTGACGAATAAAACATAAGAGGCTCGAGACATCCCTTCTGCTTTGCTCAACAGTACTCTACCATGTATTTACAGGTCCTTAGTTAACCAGCTGCTAAACTTCTTTTTTACAGTTTCAGTAAAAGATGTAAAATTATCCTCCATATTTTTACGTTCTTTTGAAATTTTAATACCAAGATAAGCGACAGTCTTTTTTTACAGGAATACCGCAAACTTCATTATCAGTAATATCCTTTAGAGGTAAAATTTCACATTTTTTTAAATTAAGTTTTAACCCAGAAATACTTGAAAAAAGAGAAACAACAGATAAAGCTCCGGGGATTTCTTTGACATTACTTAAGAAAATCGTGGTGTCATCTGCAAGTTGAGAAACTTAAAATTTTTTACCAAATAACTCAATTCCTTGAAACGAGTGTTGTTGAATCATTTAATTAAAAATTTGTCCAACAAGTAAAAAGATGTATGGGGAGGCAGGACATCCTTGTTGCACACCTTTCTTTACATTAAATTTACTAGATGTGCCATATAAAAGTTTTACAGCACTATTACTATCTTTGTAAAGAGTTTTAAAGGCTCCAATAAAAAATTGTCCAAAGTTTAAGAATGATAAAGTGTCAATGATAAATTTATGGCTAACTGTCAAACGCTTTCTGGAAATCTAAAAAGAGAATTAAAGGATCACCAGGGATCAAATCTTTATAAATGTGCCGACCAGGCATAAAACCAGGCATAAAACCATTCTGGGATTCATGAACAATGTCATGTAACCCATTTTTTAATCTTTTAGCTAAAATCAATGCCAGAATTTTATAGTCATTATTCAATAACGTGATACCACGCCAATTATCTATTAATAAAGGATCTTTATGGGGTTTGGGGATCAAAGTTATAAGACCCTGTTTCACTGAGTGGAGTAATTCTTCTTTGTTAATAGATTCAATATATACCGCAAGCAGAAATTCACAAATATCACTTGAAAAGCTCTGGTAAAATTCTGATGTTAGGCCATCATTGCCTGGTGATTTGTTAGGTTTGAGACTTTTAATACCCCACTTTATCTCTTCAACTGATAATACTTCATCACATTGTTGTTTCAAAATGTCATTTGCTTTTTTAACTCCCGTTAATGAGCTAAGAATATCAGTATTATCTAGACAGTTATTTTTGTAAAGATCCTTATAAGAATTTGACACATATTTTGCTATTATATTGTAATCTTCAGTTACAGAATTATTTATGTTCAATTTTGTCAGTGAATTTCTTTCCTTATTTCTTTTTTCTATATTAAAAAAAGTATTTACTATTTCTTTCACCTTCTTCAAGCCATTTCAACCTGGATCGGACAAAAGCCCCATGAGCTTTTTCTTTATAAAACTCATCTAATTCTTCTTGATATTTTTCTAATTGTGTTAAACATTCCTCGTTTTCATTGTGGTTTACCATGTCCATAGTGATGTCAGAGATAGCTTTAATTAACAGTTGTAATTTTTCTTTTTTCTTCTGAGATCTATTTTTACTAAACTGAATAACACATTTTCTAATTTCATACTTCAATAATTCCCAATATTTACCATATTGATTATTTCCCATTGCAAAAGTCCAGTACTGTTTAATACGTTTTTGAATACGTTTTTTAAGTTCTGAATTATTTCGGAGTAGATTGTTAATTTTCCAGTGGTTATACACTTTCCTTCTCTCCTCACTGGCAAGATTTAATTTGATATAAATTGATTTATGATCACTCAATATGGCTGGATAAATGTTTACCTCCGTTAGTTGTCTGTCCAATTCCTTTGAAATCAACCAAAAATCAATCCTGGATAGAGATGAAAAGGAGTTATTGCTCCATGTATATTGTCTCTCAGTGGGATGTCGCAGTCTCCAAATATCAGATAAATTTAAGCGGTTTGACCAATCAATAAGGTAATTTTCAGCATTTCTAGACCTTAATGGATATCTATCGAGCTGATTAGACCAAACTATATTAAAATCTCCACCCAAAAGAACTTTCGCTTCAGAATATTTAGTACATTGAAAGGCAATAATGTCTTCTATATCTTTGAATAGAGCCTTATTTAAAGAATCAGAATTATAACCATATATATTTCCCAGCAAAAAAATATTATAGGTATTCAACGACTAAAAATATCCAGTGACCTTTTTTATCTCTCAATACATCTAAAATTTTCCCCTTGAAATTATCTCTTAATATAATTACTCCAGCTGACTTTTTCGATCCGTGAGCAAACCATAAATCTTTTCCCCATTGGTTTTTCCGAAATGATTCATCCTCTAAACAGCAGTGACATTCTTGAAGAAAAATAAAGTCTGCCTTTGCCTCTTTAGAAAACAGAAAGAAAGCTTTTCTTTTGACATGATTCGCAGACCCCGAGTATTAACGGACTGTAAAACTAACTCCAAAATGAACTTTTGTTTGAAAAACACTTAACTTTTCAAAAGGTCAACCATTTAAACCGACTCCTAAGAATACTGAAGCCTAAAAAAACAAATATAAAGAACTTTTTTTTTCTTTTTTCTGTTTCAAGTAAAAAGAGTTAACTTAAACTTGTTTACCACATATTCCATTGTGACAGGATGGGATTATTTATAAGAACACGTAGACACATTCTGATGAACTTTTTCTTTCTGTTAATCTCTCACTGTCCCGTCTTCGGACGAATTTATTTTCCGTCCACAAAAGCCTTTCGTCCCACGAAATAAGCTCGCTTTCCATTTTTACGTGCAGTTTCCACAGCAGGCCACAGAGCAGCTCTAGCATCCTTATCCTCCTTGGACAAATCTTCACCAAAGCGCAGCTTGTTTTCTCTTAGGTAGATGTTTTTGGCGTTTCTCCAGATCACATCTCGGACAGAGCGGTAGGCGAACAAAACGATGATCCCTCTGGTCTTATTGACATCTCGTCTCCCCAGCCGGTGCGCAACATCAATCCCATCAGCTCCTCTTGGTTCCAGGTCAGGTAAATTTTTTTGACAGATGCGTATCACCTTTTCCTTCACGCTCTCATTTTCTTGTTCTGGAACTCCATAAAGACGAAGGCACCATCTTCGTTTATATCGCTCTGCATCTGCTACGCGCTCATGCAGCTCCTCCATCCGCTCCTCTAACTTCTCACACTTGGTCTTCAGCGCGGAGTTCTCATTTTTGAGATCTCCAATTTCATCGTGCATGAACTCGATGGATTTCTTAAGCTCTCGAATATCTTCAGCATTAAGTTGTATCAGGACTTTTACTTCATCAGCTGTCATTTACAGCTTTCAAAACCGACAGTAGCGTGGGTTCAGGCTCACCAGCGTGTCTTCTTGGGTGCCGGTGTTGTGCCAAAGTAGGTATCCCCGTCAGAATTTGTATCCCCTGACGCGGGAGCGCGCACTCACTCACTAAAGCGGCGTCTGCTTTCCTCCGCTGTATTACTCAAACGGCAAGCAAACAACTTACTGCTTTAGCGTTTAGCTGAGTGTGACAGGTTTTTTTTTTAAAAATCTCATTACATGTGTCAATATTTAACTAAAATCAAGTCCACGTTGTTTTAACGTTTTCAAGCGTTCGTGTCTCGATGCGACGCGAGACGTTCCGCACACAGTGCAGATAATCTCGAGTTGTTTGTCACATTCTTTCCGGCTCAGTTAATTCATAAATGATTTTCGTGTCTTTCACAATCGCCACCGAGGCAGGGGATGGGTTAAATCTACTTGACGGACGCGCTGTCAGCTTTAAACAGTTAACAAAAACTAAGACTACACAGTCTTCCTCTGTCAAATCCATCTTGTGATTGACTCGCAGCCCATTTTCATTGTCGCCACTTACACACACAAATGACCGTTTACATCTCACCATGACAACCAGGTAACAACAAAATGGGAATCAAGTGATCGATATGCCCCAAAAATATTTATTTATGGCTCCTACAGTATACAAGCAAATGCTTTACATTATTTTCTGCTTTCAGACTGTGGACCCGTTAGAAAATCCAACGTCAAAGAATTTCCTTTATGTTATCCACTTTACCAGGAAGGTAGGCCCTATGTAACATAACACTGTCATGTATGCTCACCTTGAAGCTCACTCTATTCTTACATCAAGTGTTTTATAGGGAAACATGTCGTGGTGGATGGTTTTATGTTTTGCTTTTCAATAAATGAAACTAAAAACATAAATTTAATGACAGATGCTTTTATTTTGAGATTTTTGAATACTTGTTTTTTTTCCATTTATGTGTCGAAATATGACTCTCATGGCAAACTTTGTTAAACAAGGGTCAAACCCTTCTTATTTTACATGATTAAATGGCCAGAATACAGGGTGAATATATACAGAAACACTTCCAGGTGGGATATAAATTGTATAATGCATGGAGATTCAGTCTGCCATAAAATGTATCCCAATGGTAACTTATTTATTCCTTAGCCAAACCTGTCCAAATGTACAGGATTAAATGTTCATAATACAGAGTGAATATTTACCAAACCACCTAAAGATAGGATATTCACATCCTTTTATAGGGTGGCGATACAATTCTTGGTAGGCATTATGTTTTTGGCTGTTATAAAATGTATCCCACTGGTAACTTTTTTTATTCCTTGGCCAAACCTCTCCAAATTTACAGGATTAAATGTTCATAATACTGAGTGAATATTCCATAAACCACCTAAAGATAGGATACCCAAAGCCCTTTTTAGAGCAGGATACAAATTATATCTGGCATGATAATTTATCCTGCCAGAATTTGTATCCCACAGATAACTATGTTATTCCTAGGCCAAAATCATTTATATCCACAGAATTAACGTCTCCTAATCCAAGGTAATTATGTACTATACAATGTAACGTGGTATACACAATCCTATTTAACCTTTAAAGTCTTTGTCATCCCTTTCTTAGGTAACAGTTTAATAACAGCAACCTTGAATTCCTGTGGTACATATTCATCTATTATAATGAGGGATTGCTATTCACACCCATGGACACTCAAAACCCTGCCGCTGGACTTCAGGTGCAGAAAGGGAGCTTCTCCTAGGTGAAGGGAGCAGCCTACTTGGAGGATCCAGAAAGCCCCTTTTAAAAGAATATTACTGTCTTCTGAAAAACTACACTTGGATAAAATGCCCCCCCACCCAAAGCTTTGCTATAAATTGTTGCAAGTAAATGTATCTGTTAACAAACAAACACCCAATTTATCTTAATAATTAAGCTGAAAGAACAACTTAAATATTCACTCTGTATTATGAACATTTAATCCTGTACATTTGGACAGGTTTGGCTAAGGAATAAATAAGTTACCATTGGGATACATTTTATGGCAGACTGAATCTCCATGCATTATACAATTTATATCCCACCTGGAAGTGTTTCTGTATATATTCACCCTGTATTCTGGCCATTTAATCATGTAAAATAAGAAGGGTTTGACCCTTGTTTAACAAAGTTTGCCAGGAGAGTCATATTTCGACACATAAATGGAAAAAAAAACAAGTATTCAAAAATCTCAAAATAAAAGCATCTGTCATTAAATTTATGTTTTTAGTTTCATTTATTGAAAAGCAAAACATAAAACCATCCACCACGACATGTTTCCCTATAAAACACTTGATGTAAGAATAGAGTGAGCTTCAAGGTGAGCATACATGACAGTGTTATGTTACATAGGGCCTACCTTCCTGGTAAAGTGGATAACATAAAGGAAATTCTTTGACGTTGGATTTTCTAACGGGTCCACAGTCTGAAAGCAGAAAATAATGTAAAGCATTTGCTTGTATACTGTAGGAGCCATAAATAAATATTTTTGGGGCATATCGATCACTTGATTCCCATTTTGTTGTTACCTGGTTGTCATGGTGAGATGTAAACGGTCATTTGTGTGTAAGTGGCGACAATGAAAATGGGCTGTGAGTCAATCACAAGATGGATTTGACAGAGGAAGACTGTGTAGTCTTAGTTTTTGTTAACTGTTTAAAGCTGACAGCGCGTCAGTCAAGTAGATTTAACCCATCCCCTGCCTCGGTGGCGATTGTGAAAGACACGAAAATTATTTATGAATTAACTGAGCCGGAAAGAATGTGACAAACAACTCGAGATTATCTGCACTGTGTGCGGAACGTCTCGCGTCGCATCGAGACACGAACGCTTGAAAACGTTAAAACAACGTGGACTTGATTTTAGTTAAATATTGACACATGTAATGAGATTTAAAAAAAAAAAACCTGTCACACTCAGCTAAACGCTAAAGCAGTAAGTTGTTTGCTTGCCGTTTGAGTAATACAGCGGAGGAAAGCAGACGCCGCTTTAGTGAGTGAGTGCGCGCTCCCGCGTCAGGGGATACAAATTCTGACGGGGATACCTACTTTGGCACAACACCGGACTTTTGAAGGGAGTGTCTGGAAACGGCGTCAACTCCACATCACCATCCAGATCAGAAGGACCCTCATGTCAGCGTAGTCATGTTCACTCGTTCTATTCTTTGGTGTGTCGGGAGTTCTTAGTTTTCGCTTGTTGTCTTCTTTTTTTCCTTGACTACTCATTATTCCTTTGAAGAGTTTCATCGGTAACATTAGCATCTAAAATGGTGTCTGGAACAAGTTAGCACTTAGCTCAATGCTCAATTTTTTTTATAAATAACCGACCTTAGTGTCTTTTCTTATGCTCAAAGCTCAACTGTTTACTCTTCCATCAAGAGGTACTTCTTGTTTGGCTTCTTGAAAGTAGTTATTAGTTACTTGGAGTCCCGGTTAAACAGCAACATCTTAAAACACATGTGGACTCGCCGCCATCTTGAATCGGCTCCCCGCGATTGTATTATATACAGTCATGCATCAGTAGCGACATGCATCAGTCTCAAACGATAAGTACCACATTTCGCCATGTGTCGCGGTTGAACTTCACGGCGCATGCAGCACATAACAGCTCTACTAGTGGGGAGAAAATGTAAGCAGCCATACGATTGGCTGAAAACGAAGACATTGGTTAGCTGACGAATCTGTCAATCAGAATCGTAAATTTGATTGACAGATTCATTAGCCAATGGTGTCGTTTGTTGACCTGCAACGTTACAACAGTCAAAATTCAAATTCACCACACAAACTTCTCTCACAAATACAGAGAGATTTGCAAATGAGAAGTGGTTTGTAAATGCACATTTAGCGATTCGTATGATCTATGAGTTTATATTTGAAGCTTCCCTCAAAATTATATTTGTGAAACAGATCGTGTGCATTTGTGAAACGGATCGTGTGTATTTGTGAAGTTCTATTACAAGTGTTTCTTCGAAATTATATTTGTGAACTAGAGCGTGTGCATTTGTGAATGAGCATGTGAATTTGTGAAAAACCCTGCATGAGTTAAGTCTTAATGAGACCTGATCTGACCCCATAAACCTTCAGTTGCATTTTGCTTGCTATCACTGCTAGTCAATGTACTGTTTCAGCTTCACGCTGGTTGTCTCTGGACATCTTCGTCTGTTTCCCTAGAGTTTGCAGCAGGGTTAGCTGTTGTGGTTTCCTGGTTCTGCGAGCAAGCTCTTTGAATTTGCCATCGTGTTGGGGATTTTTAAAAAACTTTTATTTCCTTTTCGTAACTGTGCCGCACTTTGATGACACCTTTTCTGAGTGTAAGCTATAATCTGTTTAACTGAAAAGCTTGTTTAAAGAAAGCACAAGAGTGCAGGGTGGTGGTGGGGGGGAAGTAGAAAGACATCTGTTTTTATATTTCTGTTTTAATCTGTAAAATGAGACTAAGCACCCTCAGGAATTGTGTGATAACTGTTAATCAAACACACAGTTAAAGTTAATTAACCCTTCATTTGGGTTTGAGGGACTTATTTATATCTTATATCACAGCATCATTTAATTAAATGCAACTGCAGTTCACTATATTTTCACTGCATAAATGTAAATGTGTATATCAGTCTGTAGTTGACACCACAGGCTAATATAAAGCAATTACAATGTTTTTTTTTCATTGCATTGCATTGGTTTAAGATTAATAGTCAATGAAAAACTAAGTTGTGTTTAAAAGCATTTCTGTATGCTGTACACTAGGTAGAAATAGCTCATACATCAGCCTGCTTGCTGAAGATGGGGGTTAAAACTGAAATGCTGGTTCAAGAGGGTTTGCCATCCCAGGCAGGACTACATTGTGTGGGGAAAACGCGTGCTGACGAGGCAAAAACCCAGTTTGTCAGCGTCTTCACTGCGGAAATATGGGCACAGGTTTTGCTGAGTGGATTCAAAAATGCCAGTTGTGTCAATAAAACCAGCACCCCGACCTCTTCTTTAATTAAAAGTGACTGTTTCATAAAGTGTCAATATTGTTTTCTGTGGTTCACAAGACCAACAGGGGCAAGTAAGTGTGGCTGATTGGTGAAATAATAACAACGTCATCCTGAATGCTGGACTGTTGAGCTCATCTTTCAGGAGTATTTCCATGTCAAAGCAAGTAAATATTGATCTAGTGGGCGCCGCCATTCATGGAAAACCCCATCAGAGCCACAGATCGAATTTCTTGTTAAAGATAGTGAATAATACAAGCAGTGTTACTCAGGATAAGATAAGATTATTTTTTTTTAAAAAGGTCAGCAGAATTATTTTAGATTAAACAACTCTTCTAACCTGATAAAGCTTCCGCTGTTTGTTCAGAAACATAACCTGAAGGAGCAGCTTTAAGAAATCTGGCACCTACTATCTATCTACTGCTGTAGCTCACATTGTAGAACGTTGACTGGTGGTTCCCTTTAATGCAGCCGTGTCGGTCCTCAAGGGCCAATATCCTGCATGTTTTAGTTCTCTCCCTGGTTCAACACACCTGAATCAAACAACTGGTTCATTACCGGGCCTCTGGAAAACTTCAAGACATTTAAATCTGCTGTGTTGGAGCAAAGACACATCTAAAACCTGCAGGACACCGGCCCTTGAGGACTGGAGTTGGATACCCGCGCTTTAATGAATGCAAAAAGATGAAGTGCCTTTTTTTTATTATTTTTTTTTGATTCTTTAATTGTCATTTGCATTGTAGGGCGAATCTGATCACCAGGTTATAATCCCACCCAAGGAAAGGTCCTTGGGTGGGATTGGTCAGCATCAGTGATAACTCTTGCCTAAACGTCACACCGGGTGAGCCCCCTGTAGCTGTACCTCATGCAGTTCCCACACAAACATCCTCCCAAAAAACGTCACTCTGAACAAAAATATTCAAAAAAATGTTGAGACACTTAATAACCAAGAAAAAATGTATCCAATAAATGCTACTCTTGCACTTCACAAATACAATTTTATAGAATGCCCTGACTCCTTATTTTGCTTTTCATGTTTGTCCCAGTCTGAAATGGTCAAAATGCCACACAAAAAAAAACACATTTAAAAAGTTTTCTTTTTTTGTGTGTGTCAAATAGAAGAAAGGTTCTGTGAATCTTAAATTGTGTTTAAAATCTGTGTTCAGTGCGAAAAAAAAAATCCAGTTTAGCTTTGACTAGTCAAAGTATTTTGGATTTAGAATTAGAGAAAATCCAATACAATCCAGATTGTTTAATGGTGAACTAAACCTTTAATTTAATCCCAACTAAAGCTTAAAAATCAGACATCAGCTTCGGCGTCGTTAGCAAGTGGGGGGTGTGCAGCCATGTTTCGCTTCAGTGGTCACCAAGGGAAAAAACATTGGGGGTGGGGAGAAGAGCATTGTGGAGCTGAACAAGGAACAATTTAGGGCCCGTCCACACGGAGACGCGTTTCGCTGTATACATATACATTTTTCATCGTATTAGCGTTTCGTCCACACGGATGCGGCGTTTTCGGAGACTGAAACCGCTATTTTTTGAAAACGGGTCCCAAAGTGGATAAATCTGAAAACGACGCCCTTGCGGTTTCGTGTGTACAGCGAATCCGTATATTTTCTGAAACGATGATGTCATCACATCACGTTTTGGCTGCGTCACGCGTAACTGCAACAACAATAATGGCGGACTACATGATTTTGTTCGTGCTGCAGAAGCTACTAAGCCTACTAGCTTTATTACAGCAAAATCTATTGCTTTGTTATAAATGCATTCTTCTTGGTTCGTATACAGCGCGCAAGGTTATGCGCATGCTCAAAGTCTTCTTCTCCATGCATAGTGTATCTCTGTGGCGGAATTACAGCGCCCCATACTGGTCTGGCATATAAACTACACCGTTTTCAGAACAGGAAAAAAAAAAGATCGGATAGGGAACGTACCGGCTTCGTGTGGACGTGGCCTTAGAGCACTTTCCGGATGCTCTGAGGTGGTGCATTTTTTTTTCTTCAAACAATTATACCCATCTACAGACTTAATGGCAAAAAGGGGACGGGTTCTGTGTCCCGGACATAAGGTGTTTTGGTCCAAAATGTGCAAATCGAACCCCAGGACAAAAGCCAAAGGCCCTGTGAAGATGCTGAAGCTGCTTACAGGCAGTGTCATCATCCACAGTTAAACATGTCTTGTACTGACATGGGCTGAAAGGCCAGTCAGCGAGGAGGAAGTCAGTACCCGAAAAGGAACATAAAAAAGCCAGACTGCAGATTGCAAATGCACACAGGGACAAAGGCCATCATTCTTGGAGACGTGTCCTTTGGTCTGATGAAACTAAAGTGGAACTGTTCGGCCGTAGTGACCATCGTTACATTCAGAGGAAAAAAGGGCGACGCTTGCAAGCCTGGCGACACCATCCCATCTGTGAAGTATGGGGGTGGCAGCATCATGCTATGGGGCTGTTTTGCTGCAGGAGGAACTGGTGCGCTTCATGGAACAGATGGCATCACGGGCAAAGAACATTATGTGGAAATACTGAAGCAACATCTAAAGAAATTAAACCTTAGGCTGAAATGAGTCTTCCAAATGGACAATGACCCTAAGCGTACAGCCAAACTTAAGGACAACAAAGGCAATGTTTTGGCTCGGCCATCAGTACGCCCTGATCTAAATACTACTGAGAATTTGTGGGCAGATCAGAAAACGTGCGTGCAAGCAAGGCGGCCTACAAACCTGACTCGATTCCACCAGTTCTGTCTGGAGGAGTGGGACGAAATTTCAGCAAGCTAGTGTGAGAAGCTTGTGGAAGGATACCGACGACGTTTGACCCAACTCGGACAGTGTTTTAACTTCTGATTTTGAATCTCTGACATATTATCATTCGCATCCTTGTGGCATTTAGCAAACAGGAAAAAAAGGTGCATGTGTCTTTTTATGTATGTAAACTTCTGGTTCAAACTGTATGTACCTGACCTCTCACACTTTTGTCCTCGTTTGCTCGTCCTTAAATGCGACTAAACACAGAACTCTGTGTTGGTATGATGTTTGATTAAAGTTACCTTTTCACAAAGTTTACATTGACTTCATATTTAAGTCATAAAGTGTAATCGCTGCCACAGAATCATCAGCATCACAGGGAGCGTAATTTACGTAACCATAGTGGCACTGCATTCAACAAGCGAGGACAAAAAAGAAATTTGGCTGTCAGGTAAAATATTTCTGGTTCGCATTGTTGAAACACACTTTGTGTAAATCATTTGAATTAACAATGAGATATCCTTTTACTCGTAAATCAGCTTGGTGAGCCACAATTCCTCTTGGATGAGAGCCATGTTTGTAATGACCACTACTACCTAGACGGAAATGTCTATATAATAGAAAAGAAAGGCAAACGTTTTGTGAATGGCCATAAAATTCAAGATAAAAGAGCTAATAAAAAACTAAAACAGGTCTACGGCAATCAACTAACAGCGATCTCATTAAACTGCTGTGGGATTTGTTTGTTTAAATTATTCAAAGCGGAAATATTTCAGTTTCTGTATTTTATGTGAGAGGCATCTGCTCCACAATGTAAGGCACGATAGACTGTTTATGGCTTATATTGGACACATGCTGCATATCTTAAAGCACCAAAAGCAGAGCTGCAGGCTCATATTTGTCAATCGTGGCTTGCTCATTTTAGTAAATGATGTTTTGATAAACTTCATATAACATTTAGAGAGGAGAGAGTTTCTGCTATCGCTACATTAAAAATTCAGTTTTGTATTTCACCGACACACTGTTCACAATTATTTTTTTTAATCTATAAACGACAACTAGGCTTGTCTTCACGTCAGAAAGCCCAGTTTTAATGGATTAAATAGGATACAAATGATTGACGTATTTTATTTTTAAGGCTATAGTTTAGCTAGTCAAGCTGGGAAACAAGAACCATCTCATTGGATTCTTTTAGCTTTATGATTACATCCCTTTGACAGAGCAAGGCCGGAGACAAAACAAAACAGGAAAAGCACGGAAGATAAAGGTTACAGCTCAAACGCGACGTCGAAAGCTCAAGATAGGTAAAGGAGGGTTTCAGGCAAATGAAAGAGCAATGACACGGTCTGTGACACTTCAGAGGCAACCCGAGCCACACAAGAGGAACACAGAACAATTTGGCTGATGAATTAAAGAAAAAAAAAAAAGTGCCACAACAAATAAGGCCATAAAAAGTCATGTTGGTGGAACAGTAAAGACATGGGAGGAAGGTGCTGGAAGGTTCTGGATAAAGTCCAGAACTTTATCCAATCGAGTGTCAGTATCCAGATGTGCAAAGCTGGAAGAAACATACCAGGAAGGGTTTTGCAGCTGCAAGCATTGAGTCAGTGTGGCTGAATACATACGCATAGAAACATTTTTCTGATGTGCATTCATTTAAAGTGGAAAAGAAATAATCATGTTTTGAAAAATGTCTCTAGAAATGAGATTGCTCCATTATTTGGCTGTTATTATTTTTATTTTGGAGTTATATATATATATTGAGGATTTTTGGTAAAATAGGTTTTATTAGCTCCTACATATATATATATATATATATATATATATATATATATATATATATATATATATATATATTACTTTGTTGGTTTTTTTATGCAAACATACATGTATAGTTTGTACAAAAAAAAAGATAAGACCCTACTCAGTTGCACATTTCTTTTAAACAGATTATGCAACTGTTATTCCAAAGTTGTTTAGTTTGCCCTTATTGTACAGTCTCTTGTTCTCATTTTCCTGTACGCATGCTTCGATTTGCCTTCAACTTGTTGTCGGTACGCCTCAGTTATCCCTCTGTGGGACATTTCCAATATCCCAAATCAAGTCCTGCTCACTATATTTTCCTGATGATTCAGCATTTTGCAAACGCCGTAGAAAAACAACAAAAGTGAGCCAAACACCTTAAAGGACATTTAAACTAAATACTGTCGTCCATTCACTCCGTTGTTGTTTGCGCAGTGGAATAACACCGAATGACACGTGCACAGGCGTTAAATGCAGCTGAAACCACAGTCTTCAGAAGAACAGGGGCGTGAAAGCGAAGGAGGGGTGCAGGAGCTTCAGCAGCAGCTTCAGCAGCAGCAGCAGTGGGCTGATGTTTCCTGTGCTGTGGCTTCAGTCTACCACTGTTTCCATCACGTCTCTGCTGCCCGGGCAGCGGGGGGAAACGGGGCCGAGGAGGCTCTCGAACTGCTTTTATTTTCCGATACCACCGCTTTTTAAGCAGAGCAAGTAGAGCTGCGGTGAGCAGAAAGCCACATTTATTTCTTTTGAAGGGAGGGGGGGGGGTCGTTTTTATTATTTGACATTTTACATCAAAGCCAATCCATGTGGGGAGAGAGAGAGACACGGGGTTCAGTTTCGAAACGCTACTGTTCACTGCAAACATTTAATACGCATTCTGGACTTTATTCCTAACGGTACCTCAAAATAAATAAATAGATAATAAAGCTAGCAGAGGCAATTCACGTCCGGTATGGGTTCTTCAAAATAAAACTGCATTATTTTAGAATGGTGCATATTGTGCTTTTATTTTGGAATCATATCTTTATTTTTTGTGCTTTGATAATAGACGTCATATATATATTTATGAGTGTATATCATGATGCTATTGATTGACACGGTGTTTCCCAACCCTGCTCTTTAAGGCGCACTATCCTGCATGTTTTAGATGTTTCCAGCAAAAGCCTGTTCATCAGCTGAATTCAGGACACCGTCTGTCCTTCCAAATGCACTCCGACTCAATTTACAATAAAGCACTCCAGCGCCTCCATCCCTTTCAGGAAGTTAAAGGGATTTTAATGTCAGGAAAAACGATTTTAATCGTGGTTCACCGGTCACTTTTAGAATCCGTTCTCACCTTTAATATCACATCCTGATACAACTTTCTCTCCAGTAAACAGAAAATAAAGGTTAAGGTTAAGGTGGAGCCAGTGGGTTTTTTTTCTTCTTCATGGAGGCTCAGTACAAAAGAATGAAACAAAAAAACCCCCAGAACAAACAGGGATTTCATTGCGTAATATATTAAATGAGCCAAAGAGTCCTATAGCCTGTTTGGTGCCCCGTTACATGAAAGAGAAAAAGAGTATAACAGGAACTTCGGTATATTATTCACCTCAAAAACAAAAACTATTTTCACCACATCCTTATTAACTGTAGATGTAGAATTAATCCTTGCTAAACTAAACTTCTTCGTCTGACTGAAATGTGACATAATGTGTACACACTTATACACCACTCAGCAACTTCATTGGGAAATGAACCTATCTCCCTCTCAGGAGACGTTTACTCTGTTCTTGTCAATGAGTATGATATAAAGTTTAGAGTTTAAGACAAAAAAAATTAAGGTTAAACTATAGTAAGGTACAAAATGATCACTGAACATGACCATAAACGTGTAAAAGCAAGGACCCGACAGGAGATAGTTGTAAGCTTAAAGCCATATGAGCAACAATAACAGCTGTAATGGGAGAAAATGAAAATCAACTGAAGCAATCAGAGACACAGAGTCTTCTCCAGTGCTCGGGCCAATTCTGATGACTCAGCTTTTGTCTGCTGAGGGTGCGGTATCTGCACCAGAGATGCCATCAGACTAAATCCATTTATCCATCCATTTTCTTTACCTGCTTTTATCAACCCAGTTGTATGGGGGTGTCGCCTTTTACCCAACGGGCGAGTGGTAGGGTACAACCTGAACAGGTTGTCATTCAGCAGCTATCAGGCTCTTCGTGTTCCTTGCTCCTCGAAGCTCTAACTCTGACGTCCCTGACAGAAACTGGATTCCTCCGTTGATGCCTGAGTTCTGGACTCCAGTGATCCGCTTCCTGGTTCTTAGCGTCTTGGTGTGGGGAACATCTATCTAGATCCCGCTGCTCCTCCATCAGCCCTCTTACTGCTATCTCAAGCCTCACCTCTGCCTACCTTTTCTACCTTCCAACCACATGCACGCTCAGAACGACAGGTTGCTGCAAAGTCGAAAACGTCATGCAATCAGCAGGAATGCTTAGCTAAAAAGCTTCTTTTTTTTTTACCTTCATGAAACTGAACTGCATTGTTTTATGACTAAGAATACTTTTCTTGTACATTCCCACTTCCAGTCTGCATGTGGATAAACAATTATATTGATTTAATCTTTTTTTTCTACTTTGTTTTACGTGTCGCATCGAATATTTATTCCTTTACATTGTTGTATTTACAATTGTCATTTTATTTAAAGTTTTATTTTCTTTTGTATAGCGCTGATGTTCAGCACTTTATAAATAAAGCTGATGATGAAGACATTCCCATGTATTTTATACTTGTGTATTATTGTCTGAACGGATGAACTTGGGACCTTCAGGCGTCTGGAAATTGCAACTAAAGATGAGACACACTTGTAGACGTCCATAATTCTTTTCCTAATGTCTTGGTTGATTTCAATTGATTTTCCCATGATGCCAAAGAAAGAGGCTCTGACTTTGGGTGTGCCTTGATATGGATCCACAGGTGGGCCACCATTGAACTCAGATGGACTCAATTAACCAATCAGATGCTAAGAAAGAAATCATTTGGAATTTTCTTTTTGTTTAAAGAAACAATAAACGCAGTGTATGCACACTTCTGACGTTGATAAAAGTAATAAAATACACAATTCCATCTTTGATCTCACATTTCACAAATACAAAAAAATAAGTTCATAGTTATTCATCAAAAACCACAAAAGTTTACTCTGATTTGATGATTGACTGTAAATAATTTTTGTGTGTTTTTGTTTTCTTTCATTTATTATGAAAGGGGCTGTTGAATGAATTGAACTCTTCATCTGATCATTATACTATGCCCAACTGATTTATATTCCCACATCTTCACATCTGACATCACTTTGATTGTTGCTCAAATTCAGAGGTGGGTAGTAACTAGTTACATTTACCCAGTTACTTTTACTTGAGTAATATGATTATGAAGTATCGCTACTCTACCCACTGTGAGTAAATTCATGGAATGAAGAACAAACATATTACAACCAAATATACACCAGATCCAGGCACGCACCTACAGTTGATTAAAGTAGACCACCTTTTTCTACAAAAGCTTTGTTTTTCCTAATATAATTCTCTATCGGTTGAGCTTATTGTTGCATTTTGATGTCAAGTGAATATGCAGTAAACATCATAAATTGTAACTGGAAGTACCTTTTACCTTGTTCTAAGATATATTTATTAATTACCTATAGGTAAATACCTAGTGGTATTATATTGAAAAGAATCGACTTAGCAAAGTGTTTCTTCTGCATAAAATGATAATTTTGTAATTATGTTTTATATTTGTGTTCATCTTTTTCATTTTTTGTCTTTAAAATAAGAGAATATGGCAAAAACTTTATTTTTTGTCTATCTGATTGTCTACTAATCTATTGTGCCCAAGTACGAGTAGCACTATTTCAACATATTTTTACTGAAGTAAAAGTAAAACGTAGCTGTCCAAAGAATTACTTGAGTAAGAGTAAGAAAGTGTTTGATGACATAATTTAATAATATTAATTCAGATTTCACTCAGTACTCAAGTAGACTAACCTTTTTATCAGACGGACAAAAATATAAAATAATTGTCAAATGCTTGTATTTTAAAGATTACAATGTATGTATATATATATATATATATATATAAACTCAGCAAAAAGAGAAACGTCCTCTGACTTTCAACTGTTTTTACTTTCAGTAAACTTAATGTGTGTAAATATTTGTATGAACACTAAAAGAGTCAACACCATAAGACATAAACTAAAAATGTTTGTCAGACATGTGACTAACAGAAATAGAATAATGTGTCCTTGAATGAAGGGAGGCTCAAAATCAAAAGTACCAGTCAGTATCTGGTGTGGCCACCAGCTGCTTGAAGTACTGCAGTGCATCTCCTCCTCATGGACTGGACCAGATTTGTCAGTTCTTGCTGTGAGATGTTACCCCACTCTTCCACCAAGGCACTTGCAAGTTCCTGGACATTTCTGGGGGGAATGGCCCTAGCCCTCACCCTGCGATCCAACTGGTCCCAGACGTGCTCAATGGGATTGAGATCCGGGCTCTTCGCTGGCCATGGCAGAACACTGACATTGCTGTCATGCAGAAACTCACACACAGAACGAGCAGTATGGCTGGTGGCATTGTCCTGCTGGAGGATCATGTCCGGATGAGCATGCATAAAGGGTACCACATGAGGGAGAAGGATGTCTTCCCTGTACCGCAAGGCATTGAGATTGCCTGCAATGACAACAAGCTCAGTCCGATGGTGATGTGATATACCACCCCAGACCATGACGGACCCCCCACCTCCAAATCGATCCCGCTCCAGGGTACAGGCCTCGGTGTAACGCTCATTCCTTCCACGATAAACACGAATCCGTCCATCACTACTGGTGAGACAAAACCATGACTCATCAGTGAAGAGCACTTTTTGCCACTCCTGTCTGGTCCAGCGAAGGTGGGTTTGTGCCCATAGGCGGCATTGTTGCTGGTGATGTCTGGTAAGGACCTGCCTTACATCAGGCCTACAAGCCCTCAGTCCAGTCTCTCTCAGCCTATTGCGACAGTCTGAGCACTGATGGAGGGATTGTGTGTTCCTGGTGTTACTCGGGCAGTTGTTGTGGCCATCCTGTACCTGTCACGCAGGTGTGATATTCGGATGTGCCGATCCCGTGCAGGTGTTGTTACACGTGGTCTTCCACTGCGATGATGATCAGCTGTCCTTCCTGTCTTCCTGTAGCGCTGTCTTAGGCGTCTCACAGTGCGGACATGGCAATTTATTGCCCTAGCCACATCAGCAGTCCTCATGCCTCCCTGCAGCATGCCTAATGCACGTTCACGCCGATGGGCAGGGACCCTGGGCATCTTTCTTTGGGTGTTTTTCACAGTCGGTAGACAAGTTTCTAGAACTGTGACCTTAAATGCCTACTTTCTGTAAGCTGTTAAGGTCTTAACGACCATTCCACAGGTGCATGTTAATTAATTGATTATGGTTAATTAAACATGCATGGAGAACATTGTTTAAACCCTTTATAATGAAGATCTGCAAAGTTATTTGGATTTTTACAACATTATTGTTGAAATACACAGTCCTGAAAAAGGGACTTTTTTTGCTGAGTTTATATATATATATATATATATATATATATATATATAACATGAATACAAAATAACTTATTCTAAGCAGAAGAAACACTTTTCTAAGTAATTTCTTTTCAATACAAAACCAATACTTACAGTAGGTAATTAATAAATATATCTTAGAATCAGGTAGAAAGTTCTTCCAGTGATAATTTACGGTGTTTACTAAAAATTCACATGTTCTCAAAATGCAACAACAAGCTCAACAGATAGAAAATGACATTAATGAAAAACAAACGTTTGTGTAGAAACAGGCGGTCTCCTTTAATAAACTGTAGGTGTGTGTGCCTGGATCTGGTTGTATTTTTGGTTCGAATACATTTATTCTTCAGTCCGTGAATTTACTCACAGTGGGTAGCCAGAGATTTTCCTCTAGTAAGAGTAGTGATACTCCATAATATTACTCAAGTAAAAGTAAAAAGTATGGCATAGCAAAACTGTTCTTTAAAGTAATTTTTTTTCCCAAAAGGAAGCAGGTAAATGTAACTAGTTACTACCCACCTCTGGATGTTGCTCAGTACCCAAGTAGCCTTCTTACCGAATACTTAAAAAAAACAACAACTCTTACTTGAGTAATTATTTTGGACAGCTACTTTTTACTTTTACTTGAGTAAAAAAAAAAAATGTTGAAGTAGTAGTGCTACTCTTACTAGCCACCTCTGCTCAAATCCAGAGGAAAGCAACCGCAGCCTTTTGGGGACTCTTATTTCGAAAGACCGTCATCGTTCACTTCCGTTCGTGCTTGCCAGCTTCACTGGCCAGCCGCGGTAAGGAGGAGGGGACAACTCAGAAGCAAGCCGAGCTCGTTTTCTTACGTCACACTAGGCAAACGCTGGAGACGCACACATACACACACACACACACACACAAACAATCCGCTGGTTCCGATGAAAAGAAGTCGAGCGTAAACTCGGGCTGTCCATGCTGTCTAATGCGCTGACATCAGACATTATCAACCAGATAAAACCCAGCGCGCACACACACGACCACGCGCACACACACACATCCAGCCGGGGCGGCGGTGGCGGTGGCGGGGAGGGGGAGTCTCTACTGAGCTGCACGTTGCGAACACATACCGGGGGACGCTTAGAGGGAGAAGAAGATGTTAATGAAGGAGTACAGGATATGCATGCCCCTCACTGTAGAGGAGGTGAGTTTCGTTTTACTAAACATTTACTCTTGCGGATTTCCACTTTTCTTTGTGTCTTGTTTGTCTTTTTTTTTTTTTTTTTGCACGACATCAGAGATTTCTGCGCTTCTCAGGCGACATCGACAGCTATGATGACGCTTTCAGGGGTTGATCGGATTCCAGACATGTGGCTGGAGGGTTTTTACACGGAGCGCGAGAAAAGCTCTCGGATGAACTTGAAGCGCTCCGTTGAACGAAACACCCCGTAAAAAAAAAAAAAAAAAAAAGAGTGAGAGTTCTGTCACCGTAACACCAGATCAAAACACCGAGGAGTGTCATCGTTTTCTTACTCTTACTTTTTGTAGACACTTGTTTCTTGATTTAATTCTTCCTTTCTAAAAAACAAACAAAAACAAAAACAAAAAAAACTGCAGAGAAGTCATCTCCGCACTCAACATTCTGTTTTCCTCCCGTTCAGCACTGCTTGATTAATTTACACGAAACAATGACCCACTCACTGTTTTCTGTTCAATCTGATTTGTCTGTTTAATCTCTGGGTCAGAGTCTAAATTTAGCAGTTGAAGATAATTGTTTTTTTTCCCGTCCTGGCATGTAACGGTGCTTTTTAGTCAATTAAAAGCTGTTGTTTCAGTCCCAAAAAAAAACAAAACAACAACAACAAAAAACAACCCTTTAGGGTTGTTGAGATGTGTGTGTGGGTGTATGTTGGTTTTCCTATAGCCCGAGGCCGCTGTCAAGTGGATTTACAGTCTATGCTGTGACACCATCAGGCAAGATTTTAAGATAAAAACAATGCTGCTTTTCTCAAAAAATTTAAAGGGGGGATCTATATAATTTAGAAGATTAAACGTTTAGTGACGATCATGTTTATATCCAGGGATGGTATTTATTGGATTCAGATGTCCTTTCCCCTCCTACTACTAACTGGCAGTTATTTAAAAGCGGCGATGATTTCTTTCTCCGCTGACATGTGTGACCTCACAAATGACTGCATCAGTTCTACAGACAACCTGTGTTTTTTTTTCTTTCTTTATCTTAAGTGGATTGAGATGCATTATCCGCTCCGTAAAACAGGCAGATGAGATGCCTTGGCATTTGAGAGCTTGCAGAAAATACCACATGCATATTTCTTAAAAAAAATAAAATAAAATTCCACCCAGTGATGGTCACCACAAAGATGCCAGTTTCCATTTCCCTCAGCCGAAGCGGCGGTGAAGGCTTTACACCGCCCTCCTCAGTTAGAAGCTCGAGTTCAAAAGGGAAATGTCATCTTTGTAATACAAAGCTTTGCCAAAAGGAATGTGTTCCTGAATACCTAGGCGGTGTGTGTGTGTGTGAAAGATATCACACAGCTACATGAATGCTCGGATTTCTGACTGATCGTTACATCCACAGGACCAGGGACTGGCCTCCGTGTCTGCATATATATCAGGAGCCCTCCACTTTCACCGTCGCACTGTTTGGAATAGTGTGCTGCCGAGGATCAGGGGAAGTGTAGGCTGTTCTGTTGTTGACGAGCTACGTTTGGATGTCCGAAACAATTGCCAGTTGAAAAGAAGAACACTCTTCCTCCACTTTCGCAGTATTTTAGACTTGTAATGGATGGGTGCATCACTTATCCAGGTCAGCCGAAAAGATAACCGCCCCTTTACTCTTTATCTCTGCCTCTATTTAACTTTTTTTCTTTGTTGCTATTTCTTTTTTACTTTACAAGTTGTTTTAAGAAGTAACATTTTTAACTCAAATTGAGGCAAAAACAGCTATGAGATGATGCTTTATGTAAATGTATGGCGCTGCTGCTGGCTGCATGCAACTGCCTTTTAATCAAGAACCTGAGGAAAAGTCCTACAGCAGCAGTGATTTTGAATATCTTGAGGATTTATACTGAGATTTGATGCGTGTGGCTATCGTTGGTTAAAAGGAGAGGATGCTCCAAATATGACCCACCTGCACAACTGCTGAAAGTTGCAGAGGAGCCAGTTATTGTGGACTGCTGAGAGCGGTATGATGCGCTCCGTCTGTTTCCGTTTTTCGGATTATTATGTTACGGTAGATTGAATGTTTAATCTTCAGATTAAAGCTGATGAGAGCAATCTATGCTCTGTGGTGGCTTTCTGTTGGGGAAGATGTTTTTTTTTAAATTTACTGCATCAACCACTTAGTCTCTTTTTTTTTCTTCTTTGGTATGGTATAACCCAGGTTCTAGTGTTTCTACTGGACTCTGATAAATCTTCGATAGTGTACTGAAGAATATTGCTAGATGTTATCAAGCTGAAGTAGACAAGGACAACCGTTGAACCAAATGCACCGAAGCTCAAAGGCTTGCATCACACACTAAGGTTGCTTCCACACTAACACAGCTAAGGTTATACTGGGAATATCCCACCTAACAGTATACCTGAGGCAGAAGGCAGACCCACATATATGACGTCACAGTCACCGTATGAGATATGGGGTGTTTCTCAATGCCTCGCCTTGATGCCTTGGTCCCGCCCCGGTTCCCTAGTTACTTGGTAGTTGCAGCTTCGGTTGCTAGCAGGTACTAACTCGCTTACACATTTAATTTAACCAATATATACACAATTAAAAAAGTAAAACTCTCGTTATACATCTATATTGAAACTTATGCGTAAGCAAAAGACGTTAAAAGGACGTAAGCAAAAGGCGGGCCCTGGGCAGCTGCGGTCACGTGATCTAAGTCTGTTCCATTTAACAGTTTTCTTTAACCAAGAAAGGGCAGCGTCCTCGTAAGCAAGGTGGCTCGCCTACCAAGGCAATGCCTTGGCGCGATTGCAGCAGCAGGTAGGCGAGGCGCCTTGACATTGGGAAACACCTATGATGTATCCGAAATTGCTGCAAATCGCGCCGTGCCTTCTCTTGAGGTATTCTTGTTTTTTTTATACAAGCGCCTCTACATGTACAAGAAGGAGCAATAAGGGCATGTGTGGATGATTCGCCTCCATCTTCCTATTGTTTACCTCTAAGTGGTCACCCGTTGTTATTAAGCTGGCTGTGGTGCGTGTTTTCTGACTTCACTTCCTTACCCAACTCAGTTTTTGAGTGCCTAACGAATCCACCCCAATCCAAGAGCCGGAGATTTAAGAAATGGACGGCCCACTTACGCGACTTGTTAAAAAAAAAAAAAAATCTGGGGAGGGGAACCTTAAACGATGGGCTAGTGTGGCCGAGACGGGGTGTTGACTAAATATTTATTCGTTTAAGCACTTTAACGGCCTAATGTAGACGGGGCCTAATACTCGGGGACCCTTTTCGACTTGAATGCACATACAGCTGGAAACCATTACATGTAGGATCTACTAGGTTGGCACTTCTAGTAACCAATAAAAATAAGTGATGGACATATTCATTCATTAATCCAGTTTGGGAAAACGCTTCTTAGCTTTTTATATGTTTTGACCTTTGATTATTATTTTCATTACGAACCCCTCACCTGCCTACGTTATCTTTTTAGCAGATGCAAGTTAGTGCTGAACAGACGAACCAGTTGGCCTTTCAGGGTCATAAATGATGCGGTGTGCTTCAAAATCGTGGGTGGATAATGGAGGAGATAGCCAGACTCCGATTAGATCATAAAACAACTGTTTGCCCCTCGAATAACGAGCTGGATTATGTATAGAAAGTTACCACAAGGCATGTAAACCTGCAGGTAACGCTGTATTTTTGTTTTTGACTGGCTCCATAGCAACCTCTCTGAGTCTTTAATCCAGCTGGATGTGCTAGCTTTGCTGGTAGTCGAGCTCCTTTTCTGCAGATGAAGAGAATCTGGCACTGCGGCATGACTGTCTTGTTAGAAGCTTTGTCCTCGTTTGAACACAATGACATTTCAGATGTGTAATAAATGCTTGTTTATTTGTGGCGAAATAATTACATGTAGAACACTTTCTCACTTGATGGGAATTTTGACAACACCCGAATATGCCTCGTTGTAGTTTGGGTGTAATGAGATCTTATGATATTAAAACGCCACAATAGTTTTCATAACATCGGTCTTGTAAGGCCCTTTCCAGTTGCTGTCTCCTGAAGGAAATGTAGGCTAATATTATGACTTAAAAAACGTGAAGGAAAGTTCTTTAAATTTGAGATTTCGTGTTTCAAACCCTTTATTTTGAAGTAGGGGAAAAAAAAGTCTTTCTTGAGTTGCTCTATTGTTGTTGATGGGCGGCTCACAACAGCAACTTGGTAGCCTGGCTGTAAACGCCTGGTTACAAAAACATTAAAGACCCATCCATCAATTTTTAAAGGAGTCATAACCTAGTATTATCTTGGATACCCACGCTCTATTATAGTCTTTCAGGCCCTTCTAAAAAAGAAATGTTGAAAAAAATCAACACTGAGCTCCTCTGACCCTTATTTCTGAAGGCATTATTGTCTCGCGAGATCTGATGCGATACTTTGGCTGTCGTGGACGGTCATTGTAATAATGCAAATGAGGGACGCGTTGATTGGTGGCAGGAAGGAGGGAGGTTGACACCGCAGGTAACGCTTCAGCATATCTAACCCATATGTGCTACTCCCGCTAGCATACAATAGCCACATTAGCAGTTAGCTGCTGTTTGTTACACACAGCAGAGCATTAAAAACGCAGCCTTACCGTTTCAATTGCAGGCAAGCCTCTGATTGTTGGAATGGCCCCTTTTTCCAAACGGAGCTTCGATCCCAACTTCGCCTGAAATTGTCCCAAATTCGTAAAGGATTCCGGCGTAAAAAAAAAAAAAGAAAAAATATTTCCATGTTGATTCTGGCAGTCAACAACACAGCAACTTACGTGTGCACTACGTTTCTGGCAGAAATTGTTTTAGCTGATTTAGCTGATTAAAATAAAAGGCTGACACAAATATGTCTTCTTCATGCATCATTGCGTGAAGAAACTTTCTGCATATTTCACGGCCGAGTTCCTACTTCGAATCGGTGATGTGTCGCGACCGAACCGACTCTAAAGAGCTAATTCTTTGAAGTGAACGATGGGAGCCGGCTCGTCATTGGGAGCCGTTTTTTTTTTTTTTCATTCCCTCCGCTGGTTTTGGTACATTTGGTACACATCGTTTTGCATTAATTTTGGTAATAAATACACTTTAAGCAACAGAAAATCTGAGGAGCCTAAAGAGCCAGCTCTTTATGGTGAGCCAAGCCAAAAGAACTGGCTCTCCAAAAAGAGCTGGAATTCCCATCACTAGAATTCAGTAATGGCGGCGCTCGACTGAATATGAGGGGGAGAGGAGCAAGGGAGAGGGGCGAGGGGGACGGCGGACTTCCCACAGCATAGGTAGGTCTGCGATGTCTATATATGGTATATCCTGCGCCAACTTGACGTCAAGTCGGCCAGAAATTAAGACCACGCATTTGAGTGCGCGTGCACGTGGGCTGGTTGACGAACCCAGGGGTAAACTAACGCTTCACTTTTAAATATCGGGTTCCCGGGCAGTGTCTAATCGTTAGGCAATCATAACATACATTTTTTTCTCATGGAAAAGTGAAAATTACAGGTCATGACTCCTTTAAACGATTGGCAACACTTTAAATACTCTGGAGGAAAAAAGAAAATAAGACATGACAAAGTACAAAGGATTTGTGAACCCTGTGGAAGTTACACAACTGCCTAACCACTTGCTAATGATGCTAACGTTAGCATCTGGTTCAAAACTAGCTGCTTTTGCCTCAACCAAAGGGCTGTTTCAGTGTTCCAATTTGGAACGAGGTCATCTCTAGTTCAAAGTTTAAAATATACTTTTTAGGGGTATGGGCCCAAATTTTCTTATCGGTGTATCCTTAGTTATTTTCTAAAAAACATTTGTTCTGGATCCTAAACAAACAATCCTAAACGAAACGGGAGTTTTTTGTGCTTTTAGAGGCACTAGGTTAATTATACACACATGAAAATCTGACTGGTATATTTTGTTCTAATTAGGTCAGCTAAAATACAGTCTGTAGTTTATTAAACCTTTTACCCTTTTTGTCAAATTAAATAAAGAACAAAACATAAAAGTTCCACCCAAATAATGGAAAAACCTCAATGTGTTCCCGTTAGCCCAATATCATTTGTTCTGTCTTGTGAGTTGCATGCATTGTTACACCCATTCCTTGTAGATACATTGCTATATTTAGGATAAAATTTCCTATTTATATTTCACCTCCGCTCTTGTATTTTTATGATGCTCCTCATGTGTCCATAACTGTTTGTTTATGCCTTTTTATTAACACTGGGCTTGCCATATCTGCAACATGCTGTTTTGACTTCCTGACTATAAATTGCTACAGGAAGGAAATAAAAAGAGCACTTCATTTACAATGCAAGTGAAACTTGCAGAGGTCAACTCGCAGGAATCGGCTCGATTGTTCAGCCGTCAATGGTATGATGGCGGTTCTGGAAAAAATGCCTATACAGAAGCCAAAAAAGTAAAAAAAGCTCCCCTGATGATGGATTAGAATTGGCCATGGTTTATGCTTTGTGTCTGTAGGTGAAGAATGATTATATGATTTGAGCAGCACTAAAGGTTTACGTATAAATCTTCTAAAAACTGACACAGGTGGCAAGAAAAACGAGAAAACAAAACAATAGATAAGTTCAGTTTGGATGAGTCCCAGAATTCATTGTGCCGTTACTTGTTTACAGTTGGTACTCCTCTGGGAAATTTAATGTAGAAGAGGCAGCAGTTCTTCCGTTTTTGCTTTTCTTTTTTTCTCTATGCTCTTTATCACTGCTGCACACATTGCGACGAGTTCCCCACCCCTTCTCCTTAAGGGCGACTCCAAAGTTTCCTACTTGTCCGAAAACAAAAGGAAAGAGCGGTTGATGAAGTGGATGGAGGGCTGTGCAAGGGTGAGCTGGTAGGCGCTGGCTCCTTAGGGGAAGGTAAAGAGGGAGAAAAATGGATGGGGAGAGGACTTTTAAGAGAAGAGGGGAGGGGTGAGGGTCTCGCAGGAAGTTCTGGGAGATTTTGTTTGTCTTTGAAGATCCCCGGGGTTGTGCGTGTGTGTGCGCGCGCGCTCAAAATCGGAGTCACGGGTACATGCGGGGGTCACGTCTCTTTTTGTGCATTGTCTTTGGGAGAAGATTACCGTCTGCTGGTTGGCGTCGCGTTGCGTCATCACATCCCTGCCCCAACTGCAGACGTCGGACAAGCTTTCTGTGCACTGTTTATACAAGTTTAATGAACGAGAAGAAGGAATCCTTTAAACGCGGCGGGAGCTGTCCTATGAGTTTTGATGGCGTGCCCCTCTTAGTCATCTCTGGGCGTGTGGTTGACGTAAAAGTGCTGCCCTTCTTCCCCCCTCCATGCTGCAGATTTTCTTCACTCCTGTGTCAGAGTGACGGTCTGTGCCCTGCCTTTTGTTGGTTCTGGAGGAGGTTCAAGTTACGGCTTTAAATGGAAGACGCTA
This sequence comes from Valencia hispanica, assembly GCA_963556495.2. NCBI lineage: Eukaryota > Metazoa > Chordata > Actinopteri > Cyprinodontiformes > Valenciidae > Valencia > Valencia hispanica. The sequence goes on from OY747703.1 coordinate 18,286,264, forward strand.
CATTTAAGAGCCAGAGCACTTAACAAATCTTTAAATTCTTTTTTTTTTAAAAAGAATGAAAAAAAACATTTTTCTAAATGCTTAAGTGATTTTAAAAATACACAAGAAAGGGTTTTAAGAGTTTTATTTTTCAGATGGAAAATGTAGATAACTTTCTTGCCTTAACACAACTAAAAAAGCAAAGCTTGAAAAATGATGACGCATGCCCTTTAAAAAAAAAAGATTTTCCACTTAGGTTTATGTAAGCTGTAAAGCTGCACTTGAAAGCTTTCTCTGTTAAAAGTTTACAAGCCCAATTCTGTTTTCCCCTCTCCACTTAAATGTAAACGATGCAAACATTAATGTTCACCAAGCCTCAGACTTTTCAGGGATTTCACAGCCACTTTTTTTATTTTTATTTTATTTTTGGAAGCTCCATCTCAAAAGATTTAGATGTAACCACTTAAACAAGTAATAATTCTTCTCCTTTTTAAGTGCGCCGAGAATAACTTTGCTCTCTTCTCTTGCAAGCAGAGCCATTCATCAGACAGTGTCTTTTTTATTTGTTTGTTTTTCTCTTGAGAAGGATCAGGAGGCGATGCATCACAGGAGCCGCAGTAGACATGCTTACTCCTTCGGTTTGGTCTAACCCCCCTGCGTAACGTAACGTAACGTAATTGACGCGTTTTACTCGCCAGCTCAGCAGCGGGTCCTTTCCCACCGGGAGCTTTTCAGACGCGTATCGGCTGTGAACGCGTTCCACCCAGCTGCTCCCGGGAGATCAAGAAATCAAAAGAGATTTGCAATTGCATAACTTAAACGGTAGTATACAGAAAAAAATGTAATTCTATGCTAAAAAGTGTCAAACTAACCATCCACTCCCAAAACTGCAGATATGTCTGTCCAGGTCTTCACCTTTTTCATGTTGTCCTTGTAAAAATGATCACTGGTATCTTATAAAACTGTGCGATTCTTCACTTCAAGGATTAACTTTTAGTTCTCCATAGTAAAAACTAACAAATTAGACCCACAGACTGACTGACTTCAACCCGGGTGACACAGGAAATTACTTTTTTTTCCCCCGTAGCTAAGCAATCAGAAATCTCCACGTCTCTTTTATTTTGAAAATTATGTCTTGTATGCCCATAAACAGCACATGACTATGGAGGGTTCGACCACAGTTCATGTATATAAAAATGTAAAATTTCAAGCGAATATGAATACTTGGAATAGACGCTAGTGAGAAATAATAATGAAAAAGGACAAGTTAGTGAACGGGATGCACAGAATTTGAAAGCAAACAAGTAAAAATATTACACACGGCACCTTTTTAAGAATGCAAGCAGTCTTTTAACGAGCCTGACTCACAACTTGCCCTCGTGAGCTGCACCCTTGCTTACTAATGATGGTCTTTTGTTGATGAATCAGGAGGTGTTGGTGCAACTAGAATTTCAAGCTCCCTTAGCTTCGACTTACAAACAGCCTGGGGTTAGGCGATCACAATGGTCCAGGGTGGAGGCAGTCGAAAGAGCGAGATCTTAAGTGTTTTATTTATCATTGTTGATTTAGTGGTTTGACAGAGTAGAAAGAGATCCATTCATTTATGTAATAGTTGAATAGCTGCTTGTTTTGAGTCCGTCTAATGAGGTTGATGCACTTTTCTTGCACGCTTGGTTGATTGGTTGGTTCAGCGTCAGCTCTGGCATTAACTCTGGAATATTTAGAATAACGTAGTGTCTGAATCATGTCGAGGCTTAATCAACTAAAGAACAAGTATGCTTATTTTTAACCATAATAACTAGAGATGCAGCGATCAGAATTTTTTTCTGGCTGATGAAGCTTTCTGATTTTTCAAATGGCCATGAGACACATCAACCCCCCACCCCACCCCCCCCCCCCCATTTGTGTTGACAGAGCTGGTTACCAGGAGAGAGTTATGGGGAGCGGTCGAAACCCCCAATGACTCATTGATACGCAATGACTGAAGGAGAAACATCCCAGATGTACAGTGGTTACACAAGGTTTTATCCATCAATGCATATGCCTGTATTTGGTTTTTTTTCTATTTATTAAACTCCAAAAAAAGGGCATTGAATCAAAGTGTGTGCTCTTGGTTTCGTATGTTCACTGGCCAAAAAATGGCGGGAGTTCTTAGTTTTGGTCCATTTAGTGAATAAGAACTAACAAATATTTTTTATTGGTCGATTCCAAACTCCTAATAACCAGTGTATATTTGGCGCTGACAAAAGGATTTAAATGAACATAATTGGAGATACTTTGTGATGTTATAGGTATGTTGCTTTAAAAAAAAAAAAAAGCAAATTAATAAGAGTACAATTTTAATAGTTTAATTCCAGCTTTGAAATCCCACAATACAATTTTCTTTGAAGAAAACAAAACAAAGCAGTTTCTTCGAGTAGTATATGCAGACTGAGATAATGGATAGGTTTATTTGTGGTGAGATGACTGTTGTAAATGGGAGGATGTGTGGCTGGCTGCTTGGATGAGAATGGCCGTATGGTTGTTCTGGCTGGCTGGCTGGCTGGCTGGAGCAGCACCTGGTTTGCTGGCTCAGACCAACATTTTTCAAGGCATTAGCATCTCTGCAAGTGTCGAGCATCATTTTCCGCCCTCACTGTCGGGTGTTAAGCTGCACACCTGCAGCTCTGTAAAAAGAAAAAAAGAAAAAAACATTAGTCTACATCAGCTTGTCCGCAAAGGTACAGTCAAAGCCCAATGGTTCAATTGTTGTGGATCCACAAAAGTTTGTGTTTTTTTTTTTTTTTTTCTTAAAAGAAGAAGAAAAAAAAGTTTGCGCTTTTTATAAATGATTTATTTGTCATACAGCAAGATGAATGCGATCATGTTGTAGGTGTTGGACTGGCTCCCACGCATGACATACGCCCCATTTCATGGAGTAAGACATTATTGACTGACTTGGGTTAAGTGCAGGCAGTGGCGTCTCTTTCCACTGTGTACTCAGTCATGTGGGAGAGGGAAAAAATATCAACAACTGCTGGTTTGTTTAAAACATCCTTTCAACCTCATTGGTTGCCATGTTTCCATCCTAGAGCATGTTTCCTTGATGTGGTTTGGCAATTTAAATTATCTACGGCCCAGAGAGCTGAAAAAAAAAAAATGGTACAACCTACCATACAGTCGTCGTCTTTTCATCTGGAGAAAATAAAACTTCTTTAGGTACTGGTAAGTGTAGTGTCCTGAAAGGCGAAGCAATTTTATTTGTACAGCACGCTTTCAACAACAAGGTAATTCAAGGTGCTTTTTTATGATTAGGGGATAAAATAAAAATAGCAGTAGAACACAGATGAAGCATATAAAGTAAAAACAGCAATAAAGCAAGAAGCATACACAAAACATGCGATACATGAAAACATTACTCAAAGGCAGCTCTAAACAGATACGTTTTTATTTGTGATTTAAAAGTATTCAGTGTATCAGCAGCTTTGCAGTTGTCTCGAAGTTTGTTCCAGATTAGGGGAGCATAGAAACTGAAAGCTGCTTCTCCATGTTTGGTTCTAATTCTAGGGATGTTGAGTAGACTGGAATTAGAGGACCTGAGTGGTCTGGAAGGGTTGGTATAGTAACAGTAGATCTTCAACATACTTTGGTGCTAAGCCATTCAATAATTCATAAACTAGTAAAAGTATTTTGAAGTCTATTCTCTGAGCTAGAGGGAGGCGGTGTAATGACTTTAGAACTGAAAGAAGAGTCTGATTCAGCTTTTATGAAGAAAGTATGTCTGGGCATAAAAAAAACCCTAGAAAGTGCTACTGGTGCAGGTGTGGAGCAATTATTGATAAAAATAAATAAATGAAAAGGTGATGTCTGAGAGAAGGCAAACTGATAAGAAACTGATCTGAGCATTAGTTTAGAACTTTAGGGTCACCCATAGCAACAGGTTAGCTCTTTCATCTGCTTTTGTTGGTCTGGGTGAAGATGGGCACACAGAGGTTGCAGGTAGATACAGGTATGCCTTTGGGAGTTCTAAACATTTCTAAATGCTTATCATCCACCACTTCAAATTATCATTGTAACGTAATGATTAGCAGTATGCAGTTTTGTTGTTGGCAAATGTTTGATCAATAAGAGTTTATCAGCTCTTGCTGTTAACCTATAGTTTCACCAGGTTTGCCGTGATGTTTTTTCTTGAATGCATGGCAAGTTTATAAAGCTGCCGGTGCGACATTGTAGTACACTTCTGATGAGGTAAGTTTGTCTGTCATTGTTTGCAGAGGACCTTTTTTTTTTTTTTCATTTTTCATAAAGAAGTTCCCCTTTGACAATTCTAGTCTAGTCTTTTTTATAAACTTTTGGGATTCGAATGAGTGGAAGCAGTTCTTGGCACCTTAGGTCGACAGTTTGTCCCTTGTGGCACCCGTGTCGTCGTTTTTCACAAAAAACTGTCAACAAAGTCGTGTGTTGGTGGCATCGCATGACGCTCACTTGCCGTCAAACGCAGGACAGCCACGGATCAAAGAAATTAGTTAGACCGGTTTTATATTCAGGCTGCGTGGTCAGCACTTCCTTGCCGCAAGAAAGTGCCTGGGATTCGAATCCCTTAATGCTTGAAATTGACATTTTGTCTCCATGCATTCATGGGTTCTCTCCTGGTGCTCAGGCTTGCATGTTAGGTTAATTGGTCTCCTCTTAATTTCCCTTAGGAATATATGTGCGCGTGGTGTTTGTTCTGTTTGTGTCTGTGTTGTCCTGTGATGGAATGGCGACTTATCAAGGCCGATCCCTACATCATGCCCATTGACCACTAGAGATGGATAACCGGTTTGACACCTGCGTTTGTAGTTCCTGCTTGATGGACTGTGCAAATCTAGATGAGATCAAATCTCTGCACCCAGCATCCCCCCAAATTGAACATTCCTTTTCTCTACCCGTGGTTGTACTTTGTTGCCGTGTGTTGGATGTTGGCTTTTGCCTGGAAACTTCTCATGAAGTTTGCTTGGGGGGGGCACGTGGTCACAAAATTCTGGGTGGACCTGAATCACAAGTCTATGGGCCTTTTTGCCATCTGGTATAGAAGAAAACGCTCTGATTTAATCAACATCCCATTTACTGCCATTTACTCTTCTAGAGGAAACCATCATGGGTTTTGATGGATCATTATCCTCAGATGAGAACTATCCTCATTTCCTAGATGATGGCTGTGTGTTTCGACTTTGTTTTTGTGCTTGTGTCTATGTATATATTGAGCTATCCAGGGTAGAAAAAAGATGTTTTGTAACATAAGATCATTATTCTGTGCTAACAGGCACACTTTCAGTCCGGTTTACCTGTAAAACAGTCATCACAGTTCCTTATGTGGAAAACCTAAATGACTATTCTTTAAATGAAATTGGTCTGTTTTGTTGTTTTTCATTTAACATGCACAGTAATTGCATGTTATTTGAAGTAGGGGCAGTTATGTGCTGCATCCTTTTTGTTTTCATGTGTCGGAATGAAACAGCTTTATGTTTAGCCCCCCCCCCCATTATCTCTCTCCTGCACTAGCAAACAGCATGTGGGATAAAAGACATTTTCTACCGGCAGTCACAGTCTGAAGGCGGCTGCTGAATCTGTAAAACGTGCTGAAAATGGATTCACAGCAGGTGATTATTTAAACCAAACCAAAAATTCTTCCTTCCTTTTTATTTTATGCATCCGTTGTGAAACCTCTTACTGTGGGTTCGTATGGCGTATCCCCATGCTCGCTGACAAAGGAACCTGAAATTATACTTATGGTACACCATGACCCAGCATATTATTAGGCCCAAGCAGCGAAGGGGCTGCGAAGGGCTAGTGTATTTTCCGTATGTTTCTTTTTATGATTCTTCCGACTAATGAACTGGCTTTTTGGAGGCCTAAACATACCCAAAAACCCACAATTTCTGGCGGACGTGTCAGGTGAGCAGGAAATGTACGTATTTTAAAGGTGTAGATAAAGTCGCAATAGAAATGGCTCAATAAACAAGTTGGGCTAACTTGTCCAATACTGAGGGTTTTCGAAAGAAGTTGCGGCGTTGCAAAGTCCGGCGTCTCGCCATGGCCATACGTTTGGCTCTAATTTCCACAAAAGTTATTTTATCTGCACCACAAAACATAGGAAGGTTATTAGTCCAACCTCTAAAAGACATTTATACAAATTTCCGGTGGCTGTGGTCTAATACCTCCACAGCGCCCCCTAGAAGCATTAAAATAACCAGCCCCTCAGCCATACTTTATCCGTGGATTTTGAAATTCGGCACACCTATGTATTGTCTCAGGACCTACAAAAACGTCTCTTGGAACCATGGTCCAAACCCCACAGGAAGTCGGACATTATGGATCAAAGCCACCATTTTGTGACATTTACCTGCGTCCCATGTGTACAAACTACTCCTAGATTTGATGACTTACACAGTTCAACATGAGTGAGGATAGTCTTACGTCATTGGGGATCAAAAGTTATCAAAACATTTTTGCTGCGTCAAAGCATGTGGCTGTGGCCAAGCCTATTAATTCCACAAACAAGGACACAGCTTTACCTAACTTCCTGGGTCTCATCACATACCACACATTGTTAGGCTTATTTGCTCATGTCACCTGTATTGCACAGTATTGGGGAGAGGATGGATGGGGCCATGTATAGCAGGATTTTGGGCAACAAACTCCTTCCCTCAGTAAGAGCATTGAAGATGGGTTGTTGCTAGGTGTTCCAGCATGAAAAGGCCCCAAAACACACAGCCAGGGCATCCAAGGGAAGTGGCACCATACATAAGTAGCATTTTAAGGTCCCGGAGTGGTCTAGCCAGTCACCAGACCAGAACCCAATAGAAAATCTTTGAATGGAGCTTAAAGTCCATGTTGCCTAGTGACAGCCCTGAAAATTGAAAGATCTGGAGAAGATTTGCATAGGGGAATGGGTCAAAATTCCTGCTGTAGTGTGTGCAAACCTGGTCAGCAACTACAGGAAACGTCTGACCTCTGCAATGGTAACCAAACGTTTCTGTACCAATTGTTAAGTTCTAATTTTGTCTTGTCCTCATTTCATTCAATAAAATGCAAATGAATTACTTAGATATCATGCAATGTGATTTTCTGGATTTTATCTTTATACTCCCCCCCCACTGTTGATGTACCTACGATGAAAATTACAGACCTCTCCATTCTTTATAAGTGGGGAAACTTGATGAAAACGGGTATACAAAATATACCCCCCCACGCACACTGTATTGTAAGAGTCAAAGTAAAGGTTAAGTTAATTAAAGAATATCAATGATGAAGGTTCATAGCCTCTTTACAGGACTCGACGGCACACTTTTTGCTAAACTCTCACAAGTTCCAGCATTTCTCTGCTGTTTATCTGAAGACCTTTTTGCATGCTGCGGTTGAGCAGCTCTGACAGGAAACGTGGCCGGAATGACAGAGATAACTTTTAACCTTCAACAGGTTTCTGTTTTGAGCATTCAAGTTTTCTTGTGCCAATTATAAGCTTATAATACGATTGGAAATGGATACATGTAGATGTATTTATGCAGGCCATTTCAGACATTCAAACGTTTGAAGGTTGAGCACCTTTTTTTATGTTCTCCAAAAAGTGTCTAAAAGAATTTGGACTCACTAACTAGATATAAGCAAGTCTATGAACCCCTGATAAAAAAAAAACAGGTTTGTGTGCCAAATAAAACCCTATCATGCCATGATAACTCCTTTCAAACTTTTCTCACCTTCAATAAAACATGAAATCTATCAGATTGGGGGGAAAATATTTGACCTCATCCCTCTTTAGGTAACATCACAGCATTCACAGATCAGAAAAAGATTTGATTTTTGAGTTTACAAGTGGCTGGTCACAGTTTTAAGGCCAGTCAAGGTGAGAATCGATGAATTCTGGTCAAAAGTTAACTTGTCCGTGCATCTCGGGTTTCTACGGTGTCCTGAGAAGTCAAATATTTGTTCTAAGTGCTTACAAGGTCTGAATAAATATTACATTCCTCAAAAGATAAAAATATTTGTAAACAACAAACAGGGGGTTGTGTGGCGTGGCAGTGGACTGGGCGGCACTTGTACGAAGGCCACAGTCCCTGACTCGGCTGTCCCGAGTTTGAGTCCCGGCTCTTTAGACATTTGGTGCATGTCTCCCCCCTTCTCTCCCTCTCTCTCCACTTCTGACCCATTCACTGTCAAATAAAAGCCACTAGGGCCATAAAACGTTAAAAAAAGACTTTGTTTCGTATTGAAATTGTTGTTTTTGTCTTAAGTATATTTGATTAAGAAAACTTGATCCCTGAAATAAATGTAAATTTTTTTTGTACACTTTTAATAGTAGACAATAACGGGTCAAATCAGAAAAGCATGAAGCTGGTAAAGTACGCTGTCTTGAAATGAAAGTGTTATTAGAACTCTGAGAGACTTTGGCAGTTAATAACAGCATGTGGCTGATACCGCATAATAAAAATGGATAAATTAATTCTGAAATGCTGTCTTTATACATTTTATGCAAGACTGTTTGAAAACCGGAATGGGAAATGTCATTTAATTATGTAGCTGTGTCATTATTGAGTGCACAAGAATTTATAAATAACGGAAACATGTGTTTATTGAAGATGTTTATCCTCGTCTTTGGACTGCTAATCATGGTTTTGCCCAAGGGCCACAAATGCATTCAATAATCTTTGTAAGCTATTAAGTTTTTTTTCTCTTACAGTTTATGAAAATGTAACATGTAGAAAGGGATTAATTTCTGTCTCCATCACATTATTTTACAGCACACTTGGGGCTATAATAAGGATTGTGTTCAATATGATGCTATGCCTGGGAGAAGTGTTAATTACTCTTTTGCCGATTGCAAATATTGGACCGATACATGTCTAAATGAAAATGTGGAGAAACGGGGAGTTTTGGACTCCACAAGTCCTGCATTCATCACTGATAACTTTGGAACTGTGTAACCACAGATACATTTTGTTATTACCGCCTACTGCCAGACATTCCCAACCTCTTTAGTGTTTTTTTAATAGTTAGGAAGATTGGTGCCAAAACCAGATACAGAGGAAAAGATATATGCTTTATAAGGCCATGTACACATGTGGCCTGTTTAAAAATAAATAAAAAATAAATCACCTCCTCGTTTAAAAAAAAACCAACAAAAAAAACCCCTCCGTCCACACCTTACCGCATAAGTGCATTGTTAAGCACATTCATAGACATGCCAAACCTGTAGGGGGCAGTAGTTCTCATAAATCCTATCCACTCTGAGTAACTTTCTACTTTCTAATTTCAACATACAGCAGTGAGCTTGTAAAAACAAGCAAGCAAAAAGCGCTCGGACAATCGATAATACCAACTCAGCTCTGAGGTCATAAATGCTGTTTCTGAGTGTAAAAAGAAGTCACACAAGTGACGTTGGAGCATTTTTTGTCACGGACGGTGACGTTGCGAAGACTTAAAACCCCGGATATTTCTGTCCACAAGCAAGCGCTTAAAACGGAGAAGACGCAAATCTTCACTTTGGTCTGAGTTTTTAGAAACAATAATTGCTGTGGAACATTACTATTAATTATTCCCAAATAATGTGCCTATTTGCTGAAATTTTTTTTTAAAACAATTTTTATTCCCATAAAGCAGATCTGAAATATTCTAAAGAAAATGCAACTTGTAAAGCTGAAATACTTAGTCGCAATGGTACCTCACATGCTGTTGGCTCGTGTTTGCAAAGCAGCCAATCCAGGAGTGCTATTCACTTTCCTTGGCTCTGATTGGCTGTACCCCGAAGAGCAGAAATAAGGATTTATGTAGATACTAGTTTCTGTGGTAGTGCTATGAGGCTTTCCACTATGCATATCATTGCATGTTAACGTATATTTGATGTTTGAACTATTAAAATGGGAAGTTTTAGGCGTTCCCAGAGGGGGGGTCTTAAGTATTCGTGAATTTAGCTATTAGCGGATGGCTGTGGACCATAACTCCCGCTAATACTAGAGCCCTACTGTACTACGTTTGTTAGCTAGACGTTTTGATAAGTTATGGTGAGAAGAATTCATAAAAACTGTGAAATCTTATGAACAATTTAACTTCATTGTGTATTTTCTGGTGGTGTGCTGATTCACCATAAATTGATTTAATTGCGATGTAAAAACATGCCAAATCGATGGCGATTCAAAAATGTCCAAAGTCGATTATTTTTCATAATAATGAAAAAACATAAAAGACCGCCCTGCTGCCGGGACATTTTTAGGGGACGGACCGGCGGAAACGGTACGCCAGTGTTTCTGCCACGCAGCACGAAATTGACAAAATGCAGGAAATATGTAGCAGTGTGAAAGGAGCATCTGTATTGTTGCGTATTCTCATTTCCCTGGGCATGTCCACTAGGGATGACCGAGTACAGCATTATCTGTATCTGTATCCGTATCTGTACTCGGGCTGGGAGGGGCCTAACCCGGAAGTGGGCGGGGTTTAACCAGGAAGTGGGTTGAGTTGTCTTAAAATGGGCGGTGCTTTAACTGGTATATCATTTTAAACATGCAATTGATATGGGTTTATCAGAAATTGTTATATTTATTGCTGATTAGAAAACTATTTACATGACAGCATCAGCATTGAGCTTCAGATTAATGGTTTTGATCACGATAACAAACGGACTATTGACAGAAAATGATAAAAATCCCGTGCGAGAGTTTCAACCCTCACCTGCGCGTATTCAACAAGGGACGCACGTAATTGCTTATCGAAAGCCAAGAAGGCCAAAAACCCGCGAAATTTTGTGTGTCATTCACACGTAAACAACACGTTAACGACACGTAAACAACGCGTACTTTGCGTGTGAAGATAATCAATGCGCAAACAACACGTAAACAACGTGTTGATGACGTGCAAACAACACGTACTTTACGTGTAAGGTTATGTCGCTGCTGATTGGCTTCCAAGACGTGGGATGAACCACTACAACAATCAGAAAAGGGGGGAGCTCAGCAGATAACAGCAGGCTGCAGATAAGGCTATTTTTGTCATCTGCTAGAATCTCCTGAAGGTGATATTAAGAAGATACTCCATCCTGATCATTTTCAATATTTTTTAAATTATTTTTTAACCAAATCATTTTTCTTTTACTAAATAGTTATTTGTAAATCAAACGATACCTGAACGCAAGTAGCTATGTGAGACCAGAGTCCACTGAGGCCAACACTGATACCGGATATAATATTGTTCTCCTGCTTCATACACCACCTCCTCCTCTCTCGCCTCGCAGGAAAGGCAGACTCAGTAGGTCCGCTCTCGGCTCAGAGTTCGGACTTATTGTCCTGCTGTAAACATTACAATATGTTGCAACGAATCATTTAATTTGCTGTTATTCACTTCTGTGGCAACACTTAACTACTCTGAACAAATTAAACATCAAATCGGTTACTTTTCTTCTGACTGAAAAATGATTACATTTTATTGGATCACACAGGTGCGCCTCCTCATCCGTCTCCCTGTTCCGCATCTTGCAGCAGCAGTCCTGGGTCCTTTCACCACCCTGAGGAACCGGACTAAGCTTGTTCAAAGGAGGTCCGACCGTATTGAGAAAGAGCAGGACAATAGAGCTCCGGGAGTTGATGTCACTTCTCCCAGCATGCAACAGTTAAAATCGAATGGGCGCCATTGTGGCAGGCAGTCTCCCGCAGTTGTTTTTATTTGCAGCTAATCCAAACTTAGAAACGGTAAATTTGGTGGATACCTGTTGCACCCCAGGATGCCATAACAGACACGGATGAGATAAGGGAGAAACGTTCTGTAGGATTACCAAGGATCCAGAACGCAGAGAACGACGGATCATTGCCATGAAACGCGCTAGCGATCAGGCAGAAATGAAGCCGTTTCATTTAGTCTTTGGGAGTGATTCACCTGTAATTCAGATTTATTACCATTTGTTTGATAACTGCTCTTGTATCATTAAGTGATGCAAATTGACAGCAGCTCTCTGTTTCACAATGATGCCTTTAGAAATAAAAATACTTTATTTCCTGAGATTAATTTTGCAGAAAGACATAACCTAGCTACTGCCCGTTGCTTATGGTAACTAAAATCAGGACAGCTCTCCCTCCCGGTGTCAACAACACAATCCTGTGCAGGAAGATTCCAGATCTGGATCCAGATAACAAACCCCGTTTGTCCATTTATATCCCTCCAGGCTTTTATATGCTTTAAGCTCCGGAGCAGGATGAGGGAAAGTTGATCAGGAAATTGTATATGTCAGGGGATGGGCGTCATTTTAGCCGGTGACGCCGGGGATATTTATGATTGATTTTTTTCCCCCCCATCACTTTTAAAAACTTGATGCGGAATTTCTTACCAGCTCTAACATTCACATTTCCACATAATCAGTGTCTGAACGGACTATTATTGGATATGTCGTTTTAAAAGACTCGTAGTCCGCTGCAAACATGTTCAGGGCTCAGAGTCCTGCAATGTTGCTGCTCATGGGCGTAACAACCGCGGGGTACGCGTGGGACATGTCCCCCGCACTTATCGTGTCAGTGCCCTGCGTCCCCCGCACTTTTTTCCAGCCTTTAAAGCCGTCTTAACAGTTAATATGCGGTAACGGATTTTTACAAACCGTCATTGAACGCACCATAAGCTAACGCAGCCAGTTGGTAATCGTCAAGTGCTGGAGAGAGCAGAGAGAGCAGTGCAGCGCAACATGTCTAACAAGCCAGCCACAGCTAGCAAAAGGCTAAAAACTTTGGACAGTTTCTTCCATACAAGCTGTGGAAGTTGAGTTATGCTGTTGTGTGCAGATGACATTAGCTAAACGATGTGTTAGATACCGGCAGGTATCATTTTCAAAATATATTCAAAATCATATTACTTGGTAACAATAGCACTTACATATTCTCACTGTCATGGAGGAAACTTCAGAGTAATTTCTTTTCAAAGAGATCACAGCCATGTCTCTACTCAAAAGGGTATGAGAACAGCTTTTTTTTTTTTCTTCGAAAAAAACTGTTTGAGAACAGCTTTAATTTTAATGTGGGTATGCGTTTTTAAAACATTTGGGGCGAAAAGTACAAGAACGTTAATTAACAATACTAATGTTTGTGTTTTGCTAAGCTATGTTACCTTGCTAGTTTATGCTAGTAATGAACCCAATTCTCTTCCATTTCCAAGTAGAGATAGTGCTCACTGTTGCTTTCCACATATTTGAAAGAAATCCCTTGTACACAATATTAGTGATATTATCAATCTTTAAAAGTGGTATTTATCAATCTTTTATCAATCCACATTGTTTTTACCTTTATTTCCACAATATAAAGATCAGGGTTAGGGAGGAGGGACAACGCCAGAGGCCAGCAGCAGGGGAGAGGATGCAAGTTTTGTTTTTTTTTTTACAGGTAAAGAGAAATTAAAATTGGCTAAGATAAGACATCAATTGCTAGACAAAACTAAGCAGGTATCAGGACAGGGTTTTTAAAGATTTTTTTTTAAATTGCTGTGATTCCCACTTCAGAAATATCTTTTGTTTTTGTATTTTTATTTGTAGCTCAGGGAGAAACCCTTGTGACAGGGCAAAAACCAGGCTGCAGAACTGACAGTCAGGCAGAAACAGAAGACTGTTATATAGCAGGAGATGAATCTTCTATGGCCACTCTAAAGCCACATTAGCCAGATCCCAAGACCATTGTTTGCCAGAAGTTGACTGATAAAACTCTAAAATTTCAGAGAGAGTGGTATGAGGACTTCCCCTGGCTTCATTTCCTCCCAGGTGTTGAAGGAGTATTGTGCTTTTACTGTCTCAAAGCTTTTTTTTAAGAAAACATCCCAACTTGCTAAAAACAGAGAGCAAACATTAATTTCCACTGGTTTTCAAAACTGGAAGAAGGCCCTTGAAAGATTTGCATTACACACTAGGTCAGAATGTAGCCTTGACAACACAAATCTATGAGACTAGATCCGTGGATGTGCAACTGTCTAATGTAAAGGCATCACAGTAAGAGGAAGGATGGACCTGTTTGTTTAAAAAAAAGTGCTGTACAGTTCTTGGCAAGGCAGGGTCTCTCTCTAAGAAGGCATGATGACGCCGAAGGAAATTTTGCTCAGTTATTGAAATATAAATCTGAGGATGACCCCCAACTAAGGAAATGGTTAAGTTCCAAAGTTGACTACATAAGTCCCCAAATTCAAAATGAAATCCTAATTTTTTTCAGCCACTCAATAGTGCATGGAATTGCAGAAAACATCAGGTCTCTTCCACAACTGCAGTTTTGTGATTATGGTTCCCATTCATACGTCCACTGAGTTCCTCCAATTTCCTGCATCTCACGTGTCAGAGTGACTGTATACAACAGGCCCTTTGGGTTGCAGGATCACAATTGGCTTAGAAACTGTTAAACAACAAGACAAAACACAGTTTTCAATTGGAAAACTGACAAAAAAAATTATTTGTTTGCATTAACAATATTGTGATGTGCAGGTGAAACACTGCTTACTGTTTTCTTGTGAAAAAACCATAGATACAGTGGCTTGCAAAAGTATTCGGCCCCCTTGAACTTTTCCACATTTTGTCACATTACAGCCACAAACATGAATCGATTTTATTGGAATTCCACGTGAAAGACCAATACAAAGTGGTGTACACGTGAGAAGTGGAACGAAAATCATACATGATTCCAAACATTTTTTACAAATAAATAAGTGAAAAGTGGGGTGTACGTAATTATTCAGCCCCCTGAGTCAATACTTTGTAGAAGCACCTTTTGCTGCAATTACAGCTGCCAGTCTTTTAGGGTATGTCTCTACCAGCTTTGCACATCTAGAGACTGAAATTCTTGCCCATTCTTCTTTGCAAAACAGCTCCAGCTCAGTCAGATTAGATGGACAGCGTTTGTAAACAGCAGCTTTCAGATCTTGCCACAGATTCTCGATTGGATTTAGATCTGGACTTTGACTGGGCCATTCTAACACATGGATATGTTTTGTTTTAAACCATTCCATTGTTGCCCTGGCTTTATGTTTAGGGTCGTTGTCCTGCTGGAAGGTGAACCTCCGCCCCAGGCTCAAGTCTTTTGCAGACTCCAAGAGGTTTTCTTCCAAGATTGCCCTGTATTTGGCTCCATCCATCTTCCCATCAACTCTGACCAGCTTCCCTGTCCCTGCTGAAGAGAAGCACCCCCAGAGCATGATGCTGCCACCACCATATTTGACAGTGGGGATGGTGTGTTCAGAGTGATGTGCAGTGTTAGTTTCAACGCCTGAAACAGACACACAGCGTTTTCCATTTTGGTCTCATCTGACCAGAGCACCTTCTTCCACATGTTTGCTGTGTCCCCCACATGGCTTGTGGCAAACTGCAAACGGGACTTCTTATGGTTTTCTTTTAACAATGGCTTTATTCTTGCCACTCTTCCATAAAGGCCAACTTTGTGCAGTGCACAACTAATAGTTGTCCTATGGACAGATTCCCCCACCTGAGCTGTAGATCTCTGCAGCTCGTCCAGAGTCACCATGGGCCTCTTGGCTGCATTTCTGATCAGCGCTCTCCTTGTTCGGCCTGTGAGTTTAGGTGGACGGCCTTGTCTTGGTAGGTTTACAGTTGTGCCATACTCCTTCCATTTCTGAATGATCGCTTGAACAGCGCTCCGTGGGATGTTCAAGGCTTGGGAAATCTTTTTGTAGCCTAAGCCTGCTTTAAATTTCTCAGTAACTTTATCCCTGACCTGTCTGGTGTGTTCTTTGGACTTCATGGTGTTGTTGCTCCCAACATTCTCTTAGACAACCTCTGAGGCCGTCACAGGGCAGCTGTATTTGTACTGTAATGTGACAAAATGTGGAAAAGTTCAAGGGGGCCGAATACTTTTGCAAGCCACTGTAAATAACTATTTACCATAACTCAAAAGTAGAGTTCTTAACATGGGACAAACAGAATGTAACAAATAGATTAGTTAAACAGATACATTTTTAACTAAAACAATCTTTTCTGACTGAATATAAACATTAAAAAAAATCCCATAGTTATATAAAGTAGTTTAGGTTCTGAGCTCCTTAACACCATGATGAAGCTTTACTTCATCATGTCCAAGTATTCATTTGGACCATCCTGTCGTTATTATCTCTGTTGTCTAACTTGAAGACAGCAAATGTCTTTTCAAACAGCTGGCTGAATATTTCTTTACTAAAACTTGTCTTCGCTTTAGATAACAAAATCACAGTGAGAACTTAAAATATCACAATTTGACTACAAACATGGAGTAGACATTTCGGAAGTGCATTTTTGCTGTTTATTTTACATTTACAATAGGCCACTGAAAAAAAAAAGTCCCCCTCACTTCTGAGGTGATGGTTACGCCCTTGGTTGGGAGTACTCGTTTAAAGATGGAAAAATACATAAATTATATTTCAAGGGTCTGGCGAAAGTTTCTTTACTGCGGGTGAAAAAATATTTATGGGATATTTTTGTTTAAGACTCCCAAACTTTGCGCTGACAGCGGAATGTTCCCGCTATCTAGGCATCCTGCGCTGCCAGAGAGATTTTTGTGAAATTTATGAAAACTGAAACTTATTTGATGCAGAGATCCCTGTGAAGAAAGGAAAAATTGTCCACAGTCCCTGGCTTTAACTGTGTTCTCAGTTCACGAATCGCAAATCCCGCTGCAGTAAAGTCTGTCTGGCAGCGCTGGAAGTCTAGATAGCGAGAATATTCTGCTGTTATGTTTCACATAACTTGTGTTTTCAATATTGAAATATTACTGTTTAATGTAAAGGGCATGTTTTTTGTCCTTTTTTGTCAACATGAAGTAAAACAACATTTATGAAAAGTAATTTAGAAAAGTGATGCACTATCTGAGTGGTAAGAGGGAGTGGTAGGAAGGAATATCTATTTAGTAAAAAATGTCATAGTATATTATTCATTATTTGAATGTATTATTTTTGTTGCAATAATTAAAAACATATTGAAAATGATCAGGACGAAGTATCTTCTCCACAAAAATAGCGTTATCTGCAGCCTGCTGCTCTGCTGAGCTCCACAAACCAAGCTTCTATACATATTGTCCTGCTCTTTCTCAATACTCAATACTTTCGGACCTCCTTTGAACAAGCTTAGTCTGGTTCCTCAGGGTGGTGAAAGGACCCAGGACTCCTGCTGCAAGATGTGGAACAGGGAGACGGATGAGGAGGCGCACCTGTGTGATCCAATAAAATGTAATCATTTTTCAATCAGAAGAAAAGTAACCGATTTGATGTTTCCTTTGTTCAGAGTAGTTAAGTGTTGCCACAGAAGTGAATAACAGCAAATTAAATGATTCGTTGCAACATATTGAAATGTTTACAGCAGGACAATAAGTCCGAACTCTGAGCCGAGAACGGACCTACTGAGTCTGCCTCTCCTGCGGGGCGAGAGAGGACGAGGTGGTAGCCTATATGAAGCAGCAGAACAATATTAGATGGTTTGCTGGAAATAATGAGGGAAATACAACGGGTATTAAAGGGAGATTGGGTTATCCGGTTATTTGTCAAAACCTCCGTTACTTTTCATCATATACTAGTCTTATCAGAAGTGCATCCACAGCTGATATGCGTCTACTGTGCGGATGCTGCTCGCGAATTTGCACATATCAGCTGACCGCTCGCTGGAGCTTGGATGTTAGTCAAGCTGCCTTATTTGACTCTGCAGATCAGCCTCATATTAATGGGTTATGTCCGTGTTTCATCATCTTCTCTTGCACTGCTTTATGATTTACTCCTGCTGCGCTCGAGTTTACTGAGTCTGGGGAAATGTTTTATAAATGAGACCCCTGGACTGTTCCGAAGTTCCCCTCATAGATTAAGTTTTTTCTTTTTTTTTCTTTTTGCAAAAGACTTAAATGTGGTTAATGGTTTCTAAGCTCATTTAAAACCTGTCGGGGAGATTGCATCTTGCCCCTGGTTAATTAACACGTTTTACCTCTTGCCACTTTAAGACCTCTTATGATGTAAATTTGCTCCTGCAATTACTTTGCTGTCTATTGAATCAAACTCATGTTGGACGGTGTGCGTCAGTGCCCATTTCTGTACAAGAACGGCTCATATTGTTTTCTGTACATAATGTAAAAAAAAAAAAAAAAAAGAACGTTTTTAAAGGTTTGCTTTTGTTGAGATACCGGAGATTGTATCTTCAGAATAAATAAAAAAAAAAAAAAAAAACATCACGCCGTGGTCATCATGCTGTTCTGCCGCACTTGCAGCCCACACACAGGTGCAATACCTTCTTGGAAGGCCCATCTGTTCGGCACACACAGGCACCTCTATGTAAACATAGACATTCTATACATAGCTTTACACTAAAACGCTTCATTATCATATCCTGTTCCTATGGAAACGAGTGCCATCTATCTCTGTCATTACTCGACCAGGGTGTGCAGATTGGGGGGATTTTTGGTGAAGGCCATTCTCAAGATAACCGTCAAATAGGGCTGGGCGATATGGCCTAAAAATACAATCTCAGCTTTCTTCACACCAAATCCGATTTCCGATTTTAATTGATTTTTTTTAAAAGTTGTGATGGCATCTGTGATCGTTTTCCACTGGACACCCGTCTTATCATAAGGGACACAGTGTGAAAATGATTCCCCTATAGTGGCTTGTCTTTTAGCTGTGTTTTGTGAGCTGCTGCTTGCTTGAATATCTCGTAGACAGCAGCACTTCTCCCACTCGACGGAGTGCCTCTGTTTCAGGCGTTGAAACAATTTCGCCGTACTCCCCTTTTGGGTGTCCATAGTTCAAAAACGATGAAAGCCCATCCAAGGCCTACCATCTTGTTTCACAGTGCGTCTTTATTTGGACTTTGAATTCGGGTCAACTCCGAGAAAAGATGGTACATGACCTGCATTTGTATAGCGCCTTTTCAGTCAGAGGACCACGTTCAGTCATTCCCCCATTCATGCACACATTCACACGCTGATGGTGGTAAGCTACGTTGTAGCCACAGCTGCCACGGGCCCGCTGACAGAAGCAAGGCTGCCATAGACGCAGGCTTTTTTGGGTTTTCTCTGGGTACTCCGGCTTCCTTCCATAGTCCAAAAAACATGACTGTTCGGTTAATTGTTCTTTCTAAATTTTCCTTGTGTACGAGTGTGTGCATGCATGGTTGTTTGTCCTGCGTGTCTCTGTGTTGCCCTGTACTGGACTGGCGACTTGTCCAGTGTGTAGCCCACCTCTCGCTAAATAACTGCTGGAGATACTGTAGGCCCCTGCATGGAATCTCTCAAAATAAATTGTTTACCAGCTGATTGTATCACAAAAGTAGCCTCTGTTTTTTCTACATATTGCTCCAAATACACGTCAAATGCTTTTAAATTGTTACACAACATCATTTTACTGCTGTTTTTAAACAAGACAAATGGATCATGAAACATTTCCATCTCTTTCGCATCTTATTTTAGCATTTAGCATGGCTAGTATTACCAACTGTAAACAATAATTTTGATGTATTCCATTTTTTCCAGTCGTCTTGTAATCTGCTTAAGTTTGCTTTTGTCTTTTTGGGCCTCCAATATTTAAATTTTTTTATTTTCCATTTAAAACCCATAAAACATGGGGGCGATGTGTGGCATAGCGATAGAGCGGCGACCCATGTGCGGAGGCTGTCAGCCCCGATGCGGCTGGGTACCCGGGTTCGATTCCAGACCCCAGAACCCGTGTCCTGAACTTTTGAGTTTCAAGTATACTAACTTTTTGCACAAATGAAACGGCAGCAATTTACAGGCAGCAGCAATCTAAAGGTCGACATCTTTTTTTCTGTTATTACCAATTGAGCAAACTCTATAGGAAGAGCAAGATCATCACCCCACTGGATGATAATAATATACTTTGTCTTATCTTAATGGCACCTCCTCAGTGAAGCTTGATGCTCACTCATTCCCTTACTCTGGCAGCAGAGCGAAAGGATGAAGGAGACCGAAAATGGACTCTGCAGTTATGCAGGGGAAGGGTTTTGGAGGAGGAGGGGGGTGGGGATCCTGGCAGAGTTACTGTCTGGATAAATTTCTGTTTATCACACGACATTCTCTACCCTTGCTTCAGTTTTCTCACTGCTATTTGTGTA